>JBBPJZ010000768.1:0-13786 GCA_038089015.1 Chalciporus aff. trinitensis | reverse complement strand
AGCTACGTACTATGGCCCTGGAGAGGGCATCGCTTCCCGTTGGTTCAAATGCTGCGCAACAAGGACAGGTCGGTGTCGCTTTTTGATACGCTTCCCCCGCATTCATCAAGGCCTTACCAGTCCACTCCACCTGTCTTGTCCATTGAGGATGTATTGCGTTGGGCTGAACAAGCCAGTTGAGTCTGAGAGTGAGCCAACGCGCCTCCCCGTGAAAGGGCTGTATATTCGGGTCGAGAAGTCGACAGTATCTTGTACTTGGATTGCAATTATTTCCATTGATCAACGCCTCACCACGGTATCGTGGCTATTGAAGGAGTTTATAGCCAAGCGAAACCTTGAGCGAGTCTTAGAAGATAACTTCAAATGATTGGCGTCTAGCATTTCCTGCTTCAATTTGTGCTTGAACTAGGCAGTGTCAGGGGTCCAACGCCCTTGTTCTCTCTACCAATACCACATCCCACTGTAGACTCTGGCACGCTCCAGAACTTAGAAGTACGCGACCTGAAGATGGCAACCAGACGGAGAATTGGAGTGCGCCTGGCCACAACGGAAGCGGCGAGGCGGCAGCTTATGCAGCCTGTCGCGTGCTGGGAGAAAGTATGGATTACTCCTGAAAATGCGCCGCCCAACTCCAGCATGAAGATCTATAAGTGGGTGAGGACGGACAAAAAGCAGGTGTGTTCTGAGCTCTGTCAACTGGAAAATAGGATTCGTGACTGTGAAATTCTGTAAGCAATTCAGCGATGACGAGGAAGAAGCTGATGAGCCTCTTGCACCTCTTCCTGACGAACCTGAGGTTGTAGAAGGTGATGAAGACATGGACCAAGACGAACCAGCAGCATCCGTCGTGCCCGATACTGAACTCCCCACTCGCGATGTCACGGAAACCAATTCCGTCAACCAAGAGGTTCCATCTGAACCACAGACGAAACCCCCTTCGCCGACCCCTCCCACGCTCTCACTTCAAGAAACAGAACCCATCTTGGCTGTCGACGAAAGGGCAGACATGCTAGACACGCCATTCAAAGAGTTGGACACGGACATGAGTATCAACGTTGGTGCACCCGAGGACGTCAATCCAGAGACGGAACTGGACATGTCAATGAGCGTTCTTGGTCCTCCTGACGACACGTCTTTCGAGGGCGTGCACGACCTCAATCAGATGCAAGGCGAGGACGCGTTATTAGGCGGCCCAATGATGGACGACAGTGAGGATCCATTTGCTCCTTCTATGGAACCACTCTCGGGTCAGGAAACCACAGGATGACCTGCTGCGGTCACGGTGTCATTAGAAGTCTTGAGCTGGGCTTCCTGATACTGGGTAATTACATCTTTACCTATGCAGTTTCCAGACTCGTGTCTGACTCCGCAGTTCCGCAGGCAGGTGTTCCTGTCCTGAGCTCCTATGTCAGATGGACATTTGTCCTATGCTCGCCCCGTTTTACCTAGCACCAGAACCTTATCTTCCCTGACTCATGTACATCACGGTCCTTCGTAAAGGGAAGCCCAATCTTGTTCGTTGTGTATTACCAGTAGCATTATCATAGTTCCTACGCGATACGCAAACAAACCCAACGCGGCTGTCCCGAATAAATACTTGGTTGGTTGTGTGCTGTAAATCTCCCACCTCGGTCGCAACCATGGCTTCATCGCTGCAAGCCCTGATTTTGACTGAACATCCGACACCGTTCTTTGCGACAGCAGAATTCATACTCGCCTTTCTGGCATTGGGGCCCTTGCCAATATTCATCCCTTTGGTCGTTCTGCTTGCTGTCTTGAGAATCCATGGACAGCGTATTGCCTACCGCCATACGCGACTGAGGGAGCTCTCGTGTTCATGGGTTTCGGTCACAGCAGGGTCCTCCTTGGCCTATTGGGCGGCCGCAACGACCGCTTTATCAAGCCCCAGCCAGTCTTTGACTGCTATTGTCGGTTTATCGTCAATCACCTATGCTGTCGTACTCTTCCCCCTTTATCTCGACATCCGCTGCCAGGGCCGACTCAGCAGCGACTGGGGTCAGCTCACCCTCTTCCCGGCATTGTGGGCGACGTCCTGGAGTATCCTCGGTCATGTATCTCCAGTTGGTCGCCTGCTCAACTGGGCACCTGTATCGGGGACTCACGGGTATAGCTGGCTCATGCCGCTTACTGGACCAGTTGGAGTCGACTGGGTCATAGCAGCATGGGCAGTTGTATGCTCTGAGTTCATCGCCCAATGGCTTATGGGTTTTGCGGATCACGAACCCTTGGGTACTCAAGACAATCACGCCCTTTTATCTCCCAGATCAAAGGCACTCTTATCACTCGTCGCCATCCTCAGCTCCCTTGCGCTCCCATCACTTGTATCTGATCTCCCCCTCCGTATTGACGACATCACCCATTTGACGCCACTCACGGTCGGGTGTGTCTTGCCCCACCCTTTTGATGGCGGTCGTCCAACACTCCAGGATTATCTTACCGAGATGTCCAAGATGAATCAGGCAAATGTCCTTCTCTGGCCTGAGAGCGCTGTCGTCTTCAATTCGCCGAAGGAGCGTGAGGAAGCATTTGCGCAGATCCGGGAGCTGAAGATATCTACTCTTGTTGGTGTGGCCTTCGAAGAATATGCAGTGGGCGATCCAGCGCATACAAGGAATGGTTTGGCACTCGTGCACAGGAATCAGAGGCCTGGCGAGGAAACGATACAGTACTATAAACGCAACCTGGTGCCATGTGAGTTTTAATAACCCCCACCCGCAACCGATGCTTGACAATGACAACAGTCACCGAATCCTTCTCGAAAATACCGTCAATTGACCCCCCCACGATCACTCAGTATCACCTTGGCCCACCCAAGGGTGTAACTAAACCTGAGTGGTCTTCCAATTTTACACGACCCCTCTCCATAACCTCATCCATATGCCTTGACTTCGCTTCGCCAACGGCATTCACTGGATTAGAATCACGGCCTTCGCTCATCTTGGCACCCGCGCGTACATGGGACACTAACGTCGGGCTTGCGATGTGGGAACAAGCGAAAACTCGAGCAAGCGAAGTTGGCAGCATGGTGTTATGGTGCGACGGCGGCGTGACGGGGGCCAGCGGCATAGGAGGTGGTGGAATACATGAGCTCACACAAATTGGTGCTGGCTCCTGGTTGAGAAGGATTGCGATACCTTATCCTTACGGTGAGGATCGCACTCTATATGCGAAGGCGGGAGAATTCTCGGTGATTGTGTTCCTCGTGGCATTGATGGGGGGAGGTGCTGCAACCAACCTTCTTTTGATGCAGTCACGCGATGGGGTCATCAGAATGGCGAGAGGAGGAAGAGCTGCGCTTCGCGAGGTTCCATTATTGCGGCGTTTGGTTGGTCCTCGCACTGAGGGTGACCTACTGGGAGCGGGAGAAGTGGGAGAGCGAACAAATCTGTTGGGGTAGCAAATTGGAGTCTTTCACATCGTTGTCCTGGAAGGTCTGAGCCATCGTGCATTTCGTGTTTTCGCTTGTGTAAATCTCTGTCTGTACATCTAAACTCGATGTTCCGTTACTGCTAGCGAGTGTGTCGAAGTCCAGCATGCTGATGGGCCCAAGTATGGCAGAGGCGTTCTCTCCTTTTAACAAGATAGATACCTGATCCCTTTCTTCTCCAATCTCTCAGTGAATAGATCTCTGATGGTTGCCTGCAAACCGGTCATACGCATAGGTGTATTATTCACCAGTCGCTGAGTTCGCCTGACCCACCGTAAGGCCGATCGTATCGACCTCGGCGAGTCGTGTGGTGGATCGTACCGAGGATCTCGCTTACACCCCGGCGTTGAGTCGGCGAGCAGGCTCCCAATTTTGCCCGTGCCCACGAGATCTCAAATTTCTGTGGTATATTCATGAGGTGCTGAGATTGGCCTGGAATATCTCCGACGACATCCTTTCCCGTCGTCGACCCGACCTGGATGAGGGATGTAGGCTGTGCCGTATTTTTTCAATTCGACACAATCGACTCTTCGCACTTTAGTGACGGTCATATTCAATTATCAATATTTAGTGGTACATCTAGATTCGCAAAGAAGTGGTTTTCAAGCTAAGGTGCGAGATGAATTACTGAGAGCATGTCCGGGTGCACCTGAACATGACGAAGGCTCACCTCAGGCTGTGCAAGTGGCGCGTGCTTGATATCGTCTCCGCTCATTATATTAGGGTGGGCACCGATAAATGGTGCGATACTTACCTTGGGGTTGGTGGATCGCTGCGATTTATTTCCGTCGTTGGACAGAGCGATCGACGGGAGGTACCCACCAGGTATGGGTCTCTAGCATATATTGGCAGTGGTAGAGAAGCAAGAATTCTCCGAACCATTCCTGCAACTTCCCTTACCACTGACGAAGTTGGTTATTATTCTCGAAATGAAAAAGGTGTACCGCATCGGCTGCCACCGAAGGTTATGGGGGACTTGAGGTAGAATTACTATAGCAGAGAATCAGTAGGGCAGTGGGTATATAGGCTGGGCAAACCAGTAAGAATGGAAGACACATGTTTAATCGAGGCCCCCGATCTTTCCGCTAGATACCCCCAGCCATGAGATTGAACCCTGCCCTCTGAGGGTCCAGGGAATGATAGCAGGTGCATCAGCGTTTCTCTAGGATCTGCGTCGACTATCTAATGGACTCGGCGGAATTACATAATTCCTTGATTGGGTGCCTCGAGGACGTTGTGTCTGTCCGTGGTGAGCAGGCGATACTACTTCTGCTATTTCACTTTCATTACATCCATCACTCCTGGCTGACACGCACAAGTCACGCTTCTCCAGCGCTCCATTTCGTTCAAAGGTCGCCTGTTGTGCATTGCTCTTCTTCACAAGTCCGTATCTCGAGGACTTGAGAACACACAACGTCCGCGCACACTTTTCTACAGTCGAAGCTACCTCGCAGCCTCCGTGGCTCCCTGCGCAGCTCGACTCTCGATCCTACCCGGTTGTTCACCCGAGCCTTTACTAGCTCACGTCTCTTTGGAAAGAAACAGCCCGCCCCTGCCAAAGAACCCGAGGTACCCCCTGTCGACGAATCTTCTGGAGACTTCGAGCTCATTGCCAGCGACGACATCCCTCCCGACAATCCCGACCTACCAGAATCCTCTGACACCCCCGCAGATCAGATCCCACCTGACACCGGCGAGTCCTCACTAACCACTCCCCCACAACCGTCGCTCCCTCAGACAAAGTCCACCCTTTTTCGCCTCAAGAACTTATCCAAAGTATCCATTCATCTCTCTTCTTTTACGGAGAGCAGGGCTTCCTCATCCCGTACCCGCACTAATACAAACGAGTCTGACATCTGTCTCGCATTCCCCAAACCACCAACTCACATCCCCACCCCTGAAACATCTGCACAGGGTGCTTCTGTACTCTCTATTACCCCTCCGCAACTTCCAGAATCTTCTGCGCCCGACTCGTCGACTGCTTCATCCCACAGGCGCGACACTTTTTCTGACGAGTATATCCCTCTAGTCGATAGGCATACCGCTGGGGAGCCTGACACAGAGCCTGATCACACATTCTCAGAATTGCAACCTAGTCGCTCTGAAGATCCTTCAACTTCAAAACCTGCGAAGCGAAAGCGGAAATTCACTGGATCTGTAAAGCGCTTCAAGTCTCTTTCACAAATCCTTCGTGACTCGTTTGCACCCCATACTGTTGACGCTTCCTCGGTTGACACTATCAGGAGCCAGAAAAGTTGGAACCGTAGACGCAGCTTTGATTCCAAGTCGGTACTCAGCGATCCAGCCACTCCTCCCATACCTCCTGTCCCCCCGTTACCGGACTTTTCTCTAAACTTTGTCCCCTCCGTGTCGCCTCCTTCTACCGGTATTTCCGAGCATCATTCATCGCCTACTGCCTCTATATCTTCATTACCTGAGGAGTCATCCCCTACTCCCATTCCCCTTCCCCTTCCACCACCGCTAAGAAGGAAGCGTTCGGCACCAGCGCAGTTTGGTCGTGCTACATCCTCTGTCTACCCCTACGAGTTTGTCAGTCCGTCTCAACTCACTGCTTCTCCTTCTCCGTTCGGAAGGAGCTCTCTAGTAAATTCTTCTGCGAGGTCATCATTTCTACTTCCTTCTCCTTCCTGGCTCAGCCGAAACGTGCACCATCTTGATCCGTCCGAGACGGCCTTCAATTTTCCTCCGTCACGCATCTCCGCGCTAAGTGACTCAGTTCAGCTCAGGATTCCAGAGATCACTACGTTCTATCCCTCTGCGCTGTTTGCACCTAATTCGCCTCAACCACTTCCTATTCCACCTCCAATTGTCCCGGTCCCACCCCCCCAGTCACGTCAGCCAACTGCTTCGCCTTCCAGGCCGACATTACAGCGCCTCGTGACAGACATTTCCCCCGACAGCCCCGAATCGGACACAGGATCATTTGTTACCTCACCAACGCCGCTTGACAGCACGCTCTATTCCCCTACTTCCAGTACCACGCCGACTACTGCATTTGCGTCAGCACTTCCATCACCTTCGCCACAGTTCTATCGCCGGCTATCTAATACTAGTCAGGTTTCAGTCGAACGTCACCGGCATTCTATCACCAGATTAAAACGATCCCGCACCTCTAGCCTTCGAACTCGACGACATCCGTCAGACAAAGCATCTCGGACATCCATCAATCCGGCCTTCAAAGTTTGTTTCCCACCAACCCGGGATTCTCCGTACTGATTGCTTACAGGGTCTATCTACTCGTAATCAATCATCCAACGGTCCAAAGTTCCACCTTGTCAAGGCACCTCCATCTCCTGACACGCTGTGAGTCTTTTTTCTATGCGACTGATCTTACGTTGACATCTTGTCCTCGATTCAGAGAGAATTATTCATCTGACGATCGGACTATCTTTATACCACCGAGACAACCCCCGGAATCTTCATTGACTAAGCAGCAATCACCCCTTCCAAAAGAACTCGTATTACTCCTTGAGGCCTTTTTTATTCAGTCCGGCATACTCGACTCGTTCGCACGACCTACAATGGACTATACAGCAAAGAATCAAGACGTTGTTGATTTTGGCGGTGAAGTGGATTACTCAGGGTATCAGTGGTTCCAGGAGCCTCCTCCACGACCTGAGGTAAGGACTAGGGTTTGTCGAAGGGAGCTCAATTGACATTCTTCCAGCCCGTACCGCCTGCTCAGCCTTATATACCAGACGAAGATGTCATTAAACAGAACGAGGCCTTCGACTTTGCCCTCAAAGCAGCGCCCAACGTATTATATGGTCGATTTAAGCAATATGGCCAGGTGGGCGCTTCCCCAAAACCCCGGTGGCAAGACTGACATACTTGATAGCTCGGTGTCCTCGCTTGGTGCTCCGAGTTTGGAGAGATGATCGATAGCCTCAAAGACCTCGGTTTCTCAGGCAACATGTTCGTCGCAACGAGATCACAAGCATTGCGGACATGCGAAGAAATTCTGAAGCTCAAACTAGACATTAAAATGCAAATCATTCTTATGTATCTCTCGTCACAGGTCGCCAGACTACGTCGCTTCCTTGATAGCAGTGATCGCCAGTGGGATGACTACCCCGTACCCGAGTTCCCTCTGGACTATCGTGCGTACTCTTCGTGATGACTGTTTACGTGGACAGCACTATGCCACTCTAATTTGCGCGTCTCCTGGCCTTGTTTCGTCGTAAATACGCATTTTTTACTGAGCTTATTGTGGCGTCATTGCATAAACTGCATATTTTGTATTACCTATCATTCATTTGGGAACATGTAACTGTACGCGCTAACCAGAAATGATGCCTACTGATGACTTCGGATTTCGCTTGGGTGGAGCCATACGAAAAGTCTAAAGGCACTGTGTCCGCAGTATGGTATATTGATCTATTACTCCGCTCTGGGGCTTAGAGTGAACTGTTACATGACAGGGGTCCCGAGTCCAAGGTAATAAGTGAAAGCGGGAAAAACAGTAATAAAAATGCGAGCAACACCCCGGAAGCATGAAAACAACGTGGAAACGAAGTGAGCGAAATGAGAAAAAAAAGGATGTAGTGATGATGGTGATATCATGATGGAACGTACGTGATTATCCCACTATGTAAGGTGTGAGGTGAACATGAAAATAAATCAGTGCAATGCATCATGCAAATGGGTATGTCATGAGTGCGACGGCGTGTTAGTGTACTTTGTCCAGTATTCCGCAGCAGATCCACTGCTTCTATCTGTCAATACCGACAGATGGGCTGGTTGATAAGTTGATTGGCGAGGAGGAGCGGGTAAAGGGTTGAGCCGGGCTGGGGGGTCCACTACAACATCCTTGGAAGGAAAAACGAAAGAGTTGGGCAAAGATCGGTAGGTAGTGTAGTCTCTAGAGGAAGACGGTTGCGGTTGCCCGTACGGAGAGGCGGCATAGATGATCGGCAGAGGGGCAGAGGGCATGTTAGCATAAAAGACGCTGGCTGGTATAGGGTGGGCTTGTAATGGTTGCACCACATACGACGTGTGGCTGGATCCGTGACTGATGCTGTGAATAGACAGAGCATCTTTGGCTGGTTCGTTAATGACAGGCTTCGATTCCGCCACGCTGGCCGGTGTGCTGATCACGTTGGTCTCCTGACCTTGCACCATGCTCCTGCCCTTCCATAGCCGATCCATCTCCCAAGCTTCACGAGCTTTGAGAGCAGTGATATCGGCGGCCGGTGTTAATTCAGATGTTGGTCGAGCGGACATAGACGGTAGACGGTCGACACGAGCAACTGTAACGATCGGACTCGCACCGGAACGTGGCGGTTTAGCATTGTCCTGATGAATGGAATCGCGAGGCCGGTCGTCACTCTTACGGAGACGTGGAGGCTCGTCATGCAGGGTGAGTATCATAGGCTGAACGAACGTTGGGCGTTGCGGCGTATCGAGACTGCGAGCCCGATAGGGTCGACCCGAGATAGAACCAGATTCTGATCTGTCGACAGGTGGCGATTTCGTTCTCGCATGGCTTGTCGGTCGGCGTTGATCATCGGCGATCTCTTGAGAGGCCTTGGACCTCCTTCGCCTGCGGCCCTCGTACTCTTCATCTCTTCCCCGCTCTCTGCCTCTTTCGCGTTCCCTCGCTCTCTCCCGCTCTCGCTCCCTCTCTCGGTCTCTCTCTCGGTCTCTCTCTCGGTCTCTCTCTCGGTCTCTCTCTCGGTCTCTCTCTCGGTCTCTCTCTCGGTCTCTCTCTCGGTCTCTCTCCCTGTCTCTTTCCCGCTCCCTCTCCCGGTCTCTTTCCCACTCCCTCTCTCGGTCTCGATCTCTCGCATGTTCTCTCTCTCGGCCTCTGTAGCGGTCCCTCTCCCTCTCCCGGTCCCTCTCCCTATAGCGGTCCCTGTCTTGATCCCCCTCCCGGTCCCTCTCGCGCGACACCTTCGCAGAAACTCTCTCAGGCTTTTCTGCTCTCTCCTTCGTCCTTCTACGACGCGGAACATCAGCAGAGTTGACCACCAGCCACTGCTCACCCTCAGCATTAATGGCGGCCGGGGATGGTGACACCTTATCAGAGGGGGACCGCACGAGCTTATACGTCTCCGTCTTCCTACTCGATGCCGAATTCGACTTGGAAAGCCGAACATCGGTATCTAGTGGCTTGTTATCCATCTGCTTCGTAGGAGAGACCGGCTTGCTGTCTACCTGCCTTTTTGGAGAAACGGGTTTGACAGGAGACATATCTCGTGGGGGAGGGGATGTTGGGGCTTTCTCGAACACAGGAAGCTCGGTGTGCGGTTCATCAGCGTCGTAAGGAGTGGGCGGATTGGCCAGAAGAGACGATCTGGACAACGCGGGAGAGTCACTAGAGGTAGGGACGACTAGATGAGGGGGGATAGGACGAGGCGTATCCTTGGATGGAGATGGAGTGGGACCTGATAGAATGTCGCCCAAGTCGCCTATCGGCTGCATGGAAGATTGAACGGGTGCGCTAGTAGACAGACGAAGAGGGGAACGCGGGGTTAAAGGAGGGGGGGAAGCAGACGGAGCAGGTATACGCGGAGACGAAGGAGGGGATGTAGATGGAGCAGGGGTATGCGCGGAGGCCGTAAACTGTGGCACCATGGGAAGGGAGATTGTTGGACCAGAGACAGTAATAGGACTAAGAAGCCCCAGAATGGGGGAGGCTCTACCACCCGACGAGGGAAAGGAGGTAAGCCTGGCGCCGCTTTGCGCATCAACTGGATCAAGATGCAGCGCGTTTGATGCGTTTCTAGCCTCCATTTGGGGCTTTGTGCCAACCTCTGGTGGCAAAGGGTCATTGGGCTTGGCAGGAGTTGTGACTCCGGAGCTCGGGGCGTCAGGGTTTGCGATCGTCAACCTCCCCACAGGAGAGAATGGAACATCATACGAGATTGATGATGCACGATCGCTGCTCTCCCGCCCAACCTCTATGGATGGACCTTTGGCGACTTCTTGCTCAAGATCCGAGTCTATTCGTGGAGGAGGGATGCGCTTCGACGGACCTGAAGGCTTCTTCTCTGCCACCTGTTTCTCGGGGGATGACTGTCTCTGCGAAACGAACGAGCGTCGCGATCGTTGTTCGTCCACAACCGAAAGTGCTACTCCGGCGGAAGCATAATCATTCTCAGGGCTTTCGCTGATGACAGCGCTAAGATCTTGGGTAGATCTTCGCAATAAACTGAACTTCTTCATCAATCGCCCGAGTACGCTCTGCCGTTTCTCGTTTTTGGACGAATGGGTTGACAACGCCGTTGTGGATGCGTTTGCGGGGAGAGACATCGGGGAGACTGTGGAATGACGCTTCGATGCACCGAAGTTCATGTGGAGGCCACCATTTGGGAGCGCAGACACTCGTTTGGACACGCCAGATGAAGAGTCAGCAGGCGGAGGCGTTTCTTCTGCCTCCATCGCGCTCTTCTCTTTGTCAGAGAACAGCCCAGGCAGCACAGTTTTTCGACGCTTGCTGAGTTTGCGTGTGACGGGGGCTGGTTCTGGTGCCTGCAGGTGGAGTGCAGAAGTCGACTGAGAGAGAGGCGAAGGTGTGACGGTTTTGCGACGAGTCTGAGCTGTGTTCGTGCTCGACATGCGAGAGCGAGAACGTGATGCACCCTGCATGGCGGCAGTTAGCTCCGATATACATTGGAGGACGAATGATGGATTACCTCAGGAGGCTCTGCAGATACGGGGCTAACGCTGCCGCCCGCATCATAAGGGGATTGGTGGTGCCAGTGGGTACCCCAAGGATCACTGATGTCCATCAAATCGACATTATCCTGGGAGGGTTTTCGACTGCGGGGTTTGATACTTGGATCGGGGATACGAACCTGGGACGAACTTGGGGTCGGTAGCGGTGTGCTAGAAGGAGTGCGACTCGGCCCAGGAAGTCGCGTCGAATCCTCGGAACGGTCGTGTATATTGTGAGTGGAGGCAGTCATTGGGGGAAACGAAGGAGAGAAAAACGAAGGTGGACGGTTGAGGTTTGAAGGAGGGAATAAATGGTGGTTCTTGTACCAACGAGGGCCATTCGGATTGTGTAAAGGATACTTGATCCTGAAAGTGGACATGTTGGCAGCAGCCATGTCCGTCTCCTTCTTGAACCAAGCAGGGAGTTCACCGAGAGGATCTGGGATGATTGAACGAGAGAGAGGGCCGAGTGCGAGGCTTTCCTTTGAGCTGCTGCGTGTGAGGGGGCTGTCATTGTCGTCGTTTGAATCCATCGTGGCGAGTGAGTGAGTGCTGTCCTTGAAGTTCGAAGGGTGGTTTGCTTGAGTGGCAGTGGCATCGGTTGAAGAGTCCTTTGTCGACTTCCTATGCCACAACTTTCCAGTCCCATTTTTCGAATTTCTACGGGAGAGTCTCCGCCCAACTGCGGCCTTGCCATCCATTTGATTCATTTGAGTGTATAGCTTGACCAGTTCATCCGGGGAGAGTTGCTGCAAGGCCGAAATGCGGTCAGACTCGCCCACACCGCCTTGGCTCTGTGCAACACGCACGATGACCACGTAAGTATCAGCACGTTGATAGACTGATGGAGATCCAAGGGGGAATTGTTTACTTGCCTCTTCAAATGGCTCAAGCACGGTCTGGAACAACGTGTTCCTGTAACCGAATAACCCTGACATCCTTAGCGACCACTTGCCCCAAATATGACTCTTCACACACGTCCGGCGCCGGGTATCGCGTTATCGACAAGAGGTACACCTTGCGTTGCAGCGTCAACGGGGGCGATGGAGATTGCAGCCCTCGGAGTGAATATCCACAGATATCCTCCTACAGCCACTCCTTCGCCAGCTCAGCTGCCTACTGCCTTTTGCCAATTGCATGATCACGCGCAACACGCCACCGTGATGAATCAATCACGGCTCTTTTTCTCCCCCTGGGCTCTCGTGCTGAATGCTGGCCACTGACCGACCTAGCACATGGCTTGCAACCCTTTTTTAGGCCCGCCCGGTACGGGTATCCAAACATTGAAGTGAAAGAGCACCATGATCACCACTGCCCAGTGGCAGCAGGTCCAGCACGAAATGTTGCTTCGCATCCATAATACTCTACTCATTGGACCCCAGAAGGTACTTGGACTGACCCGAGGAATCAGGAGAAATCCCAGAGATTATTTAGGAAGCCAATCTCTGTCATCTTATAATCTATTTCCCTATCAGATCGTCAAATTTCCGATCAGTTACCCTAGGATACCCTTCCACTTCTATTTTCTTCAGCTTTTACTTCACCACTCTAAATGTCTGTTCGGGTCCTTGTACTGGGCAGTGGGGGTAGAGAACATGCCTTGGCTTGGAAACTCTCTCAGTCTTTGCTCGTGGACCACATCTATGTCTGTCCTGGAAATGGTGGAACTGCGAGTACCCCGAAGACAGAGAATCTTAAGTTGCCTCTCGCCGCTCCCCGTTACCAGGAACTCGTCGAGTTCGCTGTTCAAAATCAAGTTAGTGGTGTCAGATATCGTGCTCTACTTACCTCTGATCTCTGCTCTAGATCGACCTCGTTCTTCCAGGCCCCGAGGAACCATTAGTACTCGGCGTCGAAAAATGCTTCCGCAAAGGTCACTCGATAAGCGTTCCATGCTCGAGTGTGTCGCTCATCCAAGCGTGAAGTCGGCATCCCCGTCTTCGGTCCCACAGAATCGGCTGCAAGGATGGAAGGGAGCAAGGCCTTCTCAAAGACTTTTATGCATTGTCACAACATACCCACAGCTAATTTCCGTACATTCTCGTCCTCGCAAATTGATGAAGCGATCGAATATGTCCGCACTTGTGGACATCGAGTTGTTATAAAAGCCAGCGGTCTCGCAGCTGGCAAAGGCGTGCTTATCCCAGAAACATCTGACGAAGCCGTAGAAGGTCTCCGACAAATCATGGTCGCCAACAAGTTTGGTGTCGCAGGTGTGCCCTTCCATTTGCGTGTCTTCTGTATCATCATAGTCACCATTCTGTCAGGCAACGAAGTTGTTGTCGAAGAACTACTCGAGGGACTAGAGATATCAGTCCTAGCCTTCTCGGACGGTTATACCATCGTCCCCCTTCCTCCTGCCCAAGACCACAAAAGAATCGGCGAGGGCGATACGGGATTAAATACCGGTGGAATGGGTGCCTATGCTCCCGCACCAGTAGCGACTCCTGCGATCATGGATCGTATCATGAAGGAGGTCCTTCGTCCTACCATTGACGGGATGAGGAAAGAAGGTATATGTATAGCACATGCACTCTTGAGATCCGATCCTCATTAAGTGGCATCTAGGTTTCCCCTTCGTTGGTCTGCTCTTTGTCGGACTCATGCTTACCGAGAGCGGACCAAAAGTACTTGAGTACAACGTTCGCTTCCCTGCTC
>JBBPJZ010000767.1:0-13789 GCA_038089015.1 Chalciporus aff. trinitensis | reverse complement strand
TGACCTCGATAATCGTCGTCTTCTGATCAGAACGAATGACATCCTCGAACGTGAGCTGATTCGTCTTGATTGCACGACTCAGCGGGCTACAGTAGAGCTTATCTGGGAGTGGGATATCGTGTTCGCTTTCCTCCTTCCACACACGATTGACGTCTTTTGCTTGCTCCATCCCGAGCTCCGTGAGCTTTGGATCGGCTGTGTGACCAAAACGCTGTGAGTAAGGCACTAACACAGCAGCTTGGTTCTAATCAAGTACACGCACGTCCCCATACGAGCTCTCCGTCCCCAGTGAGTCTGTGCCAGTTCCTGAAGCATGGATATTGAGCAGTGCGAGCGCTACACTAGCAACCCCTGAACTTACCTTCTCCATTCCTGCCATTCAAAAATCGTGTTAGGAGCAGGTTCGGCTCCAGCCATAAGTCAAACGACATACATCCATATCATACTTGTTGATCGCCACATTATCTGGTCATGGTTGCCGCACCAAATGAGATGGGCGATTGGAGAGAGCCTAAGAGCAGCCGAACGGACGTACGGTGTCCTTCCCCATGTCTACCCAGAAAGATGACCTTGTACTGTGTCCCAGGTAGTGCATTCTTATTGAGTTCATCGATATTCCTCTTGAATTTTGGCCAGCGCTCATTGCTGTCGTCTATGAGCCCGAATCGAGGGGGTATCTAAACAATATCGAGCGCATTAGACCCACTCCAGTTGTGTCGAGACTTGAGAAGAGACAGACTTACGGCCTACGAAAGGACGTCGATGGGATCAGTGATCCTTCAAACCCTTACAGAAGAATGATAGAGTAGGTACACCATCGCTATGTCCCTCTGGCGCTTCTTCATTGGGATCATCTTGGAGGAAGAATCCTCCTTGTATCTGTTGTCTGTCAACGTCAGTTCATAAGGTCAGAATCAGCGATTTATACGGACTGAGTATCGTCGTGTGGCCATGAATGTCGGAAGGTCGAATTGGGTGATATGATGGAGATGTTCAGCGTGCGGCGTCACTGGCAGCTTGACAGTCCACAGACGATCAAGTACTAGCCAAACCTTAACGTAGTTTCAAGCTAATTGATTATGGGTCCAAATAGATCCACAGGATATTCACTGCCGAGAATAAGCCGAGAATACTAGTAGAAGGAATCTGCATCAAGCTAGCTATAACGTCAGGTCGGTGATAAAACGTTGAAGAAGTTCTTGATCATAGCTATAGAACATGCTGAATATCTCAGGTTAATCCTGATGATGCTTCCGTCAGATTGACCACAGCATCTTCTAGGCGAGTTCATCTACCCCCTAAATCGAGTAGCTCACTGCCAAACATTCCACTGGAAGTTTGGATGGGGGGCCGACATTCATCACATAGAACGACGAGGGGACAAATGCTGCATTTGAGGTCGCCGAAGACCTTGTACAGTTTTGCATGGCTTTCCCGCAGAAGGGACATGAAACAATGCCTTGCCTTCCCTGAAAGGGGGGAGGTCGCCTGAGCACATTTAGATCTTATAGAATACACGTCAGGGGGCTTAACAATGAAGTGGGTTCACTCGTACCTGACAGATGGTCGTGGTAGGGAGCGACTAGGGTCGACTCCCAGAAATAGAGAGCGTGTCTTTCTGTCGAGGAGCATATCTCAGTAACGATTCTCTGTGGATCGGCGAGGGACGTTATCATTGGACGACAAACGAATCCGGAGATTGTGGTGGGTTAGATACAACAACAGCATTCTTACATGAACTACACTGGAAGAGATCAACGGTCAACTCCCAGGCCGGTAGTTCTCGTGTACCTGACATTTTCCACTCGTTGGGAAAACTTTGCAGCCAGTGTACACTCTAATTACGCATCGCGATATCAGTCGCTTTCACGACGAGTGGTATAACCCCTAATCATGAGCGAAACAGATGAGGTCACATCAAAGAACGCATAGTGACGTAGTACTAACCTCCGGTGGGGAGATTCCACTGGGAATGTCTAGACACCCGCAAAAAACCACGTGTGAACCCTGCGTGCGTAGTGATAGAAACGACTGGCAGTCATGAGTGTGCAATCTAGGAAGCCTGAATCAGGACACGTGTAAGATACCTACATTGCTCCTTGTCATTGTTGAATATCATGTCCAATACAAACTTCGCTCGGGCGTAGATATCTTCTTCCGTTTCCCGGTAATTGGGTTTCCATAGTTCATCCTTTTCGGAGAAACCTTCCTCGAGCAAGTAGTCTGGAAACCTCTCGTGAATCTCCGACTTTGTGCGCCTTTTGTCGCAGGTGTGGACCCCGTTGTGTTCGCGTATGTTCTGTATGAGGAGATATGAAAAGTTGACAGAGGAAAGATTTGAATATTTGATTACCTCTACGATAGTCATCTTTACACTGGGGGCGATGGTGCCAGTCCATGTAATTTGGTTCGTGCGTATAGCGCGTGTCAGAGGGCTGGAATAAAGCTTCTGTGGAAGAGGGATGTCGAATGCCAGCTCCTTCTCCCATGCGTCATGAGCATCTTGTGCCTGTTGTTCGCCCAACGGAGTGAGCTCCGCATCCGCTGGTATCCATCGTTGAGTGACTGGGATCCCAGAGCATCCGAACACAGGTAATCACTCACGTCCCCAGACCATCTCCCCATCGCCGTTAAGCTTCGTCCAGTGACTTGTCCGGGATCAAAAGGTGTTGATATTGTACGCGAGTAATACTTACTTGCTCCATGCCTAGAGAACACATACGCACGCTAAACAACAAGTGAAAACTTGATGATGAAAATCGACTTACCGGGCCACCATGTTTCGCTTCAGCTACATTATCTATCATATTCCGCGTTGGAATGGTTGTGAGGGGAACGAGAGCTTGTGCGAGACTCACGATAGCCTTCTCCATGTCTACCTATATAAAATACTTTGTACTGGACACCTGGCGCCGCCGTTTCATTCAATCGTCTGATGTTTTCAGCGAATTTCGTCCACCGATCGGGGCTTGGGTCCATCAGACCAAATCGAGGAAGAATCTGCCAAAAACACAACAGGGTGTAAGCCTTTCACCTTCCCAAGCAGCGACTATGGTTTATGACAAGGAAGATCCGAACTTACAGCCTTACAGTGGGTCAGTGGTTAGCAATCGACAGAAAATATCGACTGTCAAGATACATGCGCACTTGTTTAGATACCATTTGGTAGTGCGATATTCGCACTTCTGCCTGGCTATTGTCCTGGACGAAGAATCCCGTGACGGTCTATACGATGCATGAAGTTTAGCCTGAAGACAAAATCTGATCGTGGAGGTTGGCACTGACCTCATACTCAAATACACGCATGGCAAACGAAAGCAGTCTGAGGACAACACCGTCGAGACCAAAGCTGAAAAGAGCACCGCCTAGTGGAAAGTGACCGGCCCGATTGCAGCGACGACCATCGGGAAATGCCGATACACTGACTCGCTGTGCGACCACAACCTCGAGCTGGAGTCCAGAGTTGTTCATAATCCTTGAATTTCACTGCTAGCCTGAAAACCTATCGATTGATCTTGGACAGCCAGGTGAAGTAAAAAATCGCGACTCTGCTACTAACTTGAAGAAAACAAACGCAAGCAGATGTTCAAGCCCAAGCTCATAATCATCAACGCGGGATGTCAGTGAGACCTGTGGCCTGAGGGCCATAGGACCGATTAACATTCAGTGGCCTTGTCGTTCTTATAAGCTGGGAGGTTCACTACCTGGATTTTTCACAACCCTCATCCGATCCGGGCTGAAGTCGAGCCTACTACAGTACACTATCTCATAATGCATAATGCCGGGAGACAAAAAACTTTATGCGTCATGAGATATATTCAGTGCTAGATACGTCACAATTTGTGACAAGTGTGACTGTCACGCTATGTAGGAAGGGAAGGACTACTAGTAGCATAGGGTTCGTGGTTGTGGTGAGCAAAGAATGAATCTAAAGTAGTCTGCTTTGCATGGAGAAGCTCTTCCTGACAAAGATAAGCTCGGAAACGACGAATATGTGTTAATAGATCAAGTGGAAGATCTGAATGGATTAGGGTGAACAATCCCCCTCCTCCCATAGAGTGCCGCAGCGCGTGAAATATCAGGCTCGGTGGCAGCGCCGGACTCTCTCGAGTCACCTCGGCAATGATTGTCTTGTCTCCATCCTTGAGAATATCATCACTCGTGTCTGGCGTTTCCGCTTCCTCTGCAGGCTCGAGAAACTCGTCGATTAAAAAGGGGTTGCCGAAGTTGCGGTTGCGGGCGCGGAGCTCTAAGATTGACTGTGCAACCTCAGTTTCGAGAGTGGCGAGTTGTGAGACTTCGGCAGGAGAGCGAGCAGGTATGCGAATCTTGAGTCCAGTGTGGTTCATGGCGGCCCTGGGCCGTCAGTTGTATGACTGGGGAGTAGGATGGGGTTTACGCTTAAGCACAAGGGGCATAGCTTCGCTTTGAACGTAGTTTGGAGTGTTGGGGGTTGTTCGTGGTTTGGTGGGATCGAATCACACAAGTTACGAGGTTCTTTAACTCCCAGCTCCATTCCGGGGCCCGCCATCCTGCATACTGTGCCTCTCGGATCTATGCGCCATGCATTATGCATCACAGGAACATTTTACACTGTCCCGCAATGGGATCCACAAAATTTTATGCATGACGAGAATTATGCATGACGACCACATGCATTACGAGATAGTGTACTGTATGTGTCTCGTGAAAGCATGCTTTCTTCGCGGTGAGCGGGCATGAAATTTGGGGTACTACTTATTTCGATCACAGCGGTGTGGCGCCTATCAAACTTCCATGGTCAAGGCAAGGTTGTGGCGTCCAGGGTTTGGGTTGATGGAAGTCTTACTCAAGCGATACCATCCAGCGATGCTCAGAGAACGCCTCTCGTTCTTTCCGCGCCAGTCCCGGAGTCCTCGAGGCAATCACATAATACACAGGTTAGGCTGATGTTGCATGGAAGTTCTACTCCACCTTTACCTCGTGGACCCACAACCCTTCACCGGATCATCGATGGCACTTGATTCGTGGCCATCAGATTCAGAAGTCGCAACATTGGTTCCATTGACTTATGAAATCGGTCATGGCAACAAACCACGCCCTCCGTCTGTTTTCGTGATAGGTCGAACCCTGTACCCACAGGCGCTATCAGACCCCCGTAAGTTGAGTGCCTCGTTGAATCTTTTCGATTATTGTGTCCAACGACGATCCTTCACAGCACGGGCTCCATTTTCACTTGGCTCACGAGCGGCGTGGTATAAGTATAGCCTCATCATCGATCCAACAGGAAGACCAGTCTATTGTCACACACGAATTTCTCCTCCGCTTACTTTTCAGACGCCTACCACTATCCTCTTCACTTTTCGCTATGGGAATCCTTTTCTCGTTATTCCGCGGTCCTGGGGGAGCAAATCCATCCGTTGCTGATATAGAGGCCCGTCACAGGGCAGAACAAGCGAGGGCAGACGCCGAGAGGCTGGCGAACGAAGCCAGTGCCCTTGCTGAGAAAATCAAACAGGAAGCGGATGGGGAGCGAGAGAGGGCCCGCGCACGTCAGGAAGAGGCAGATAGGGCTCGGGCCTTTGCCGCAGAGGAGGCCGAGAGGATGAAGGCTCAAATGGAGGAAGCGAAGGAAGCTGCTCGTCATGCACAGGAGCTGGCGGAGGCTGCCGCTAACGCTGCCAAGGAGGAGGCGAGTAAGCTTGCGCAGCAGGCCCAGGAAGAGAGGGAACGGGCGGAGAGGATCCGAGTGGAGGCTGAGCGGACTGCGGCTGCTGCCAGAGAAGAGGCGGCGAGAGTCCAGAGAGTTGCTGAGGAAGAGCATCGCCGGGCAGAGGCTGGGAAGGCCCTCGCAGAAGACGCCGCTCGCGCAGCCGCCGAAGTAACCAGGCAGGCCATTGAGGCAAAGGAAGAAGCCGAGAGGCGGTTGAAGGAGGGTATTCAGCCCGTCGTGATGCCTACCCCCGAGGAGCTTGCTGCAGCCAAAGAACGAGTCCAGTACAAAGACGATCACTTCCACTTCGCAATCGCTGGCATTTCTGGTAGCGGAAAGTCTTCCCTCGTTAACGCTTTTCGTGGTCTTCGAAGCAAGGACGTTGGAGCCGCTGCAGTCGGCGTCACCGAAACCACCCTTCAGATGACCCGATACCCCGGACCTAACCCCCAGAACCCCTTCGCCTGGTACGACATCCCGGGCGCGGGCACGCTCAAGTGCCGTGACTGGCAGTACTTCAACGAGCAGGGGCTCTACGTTTTCGATTGCATCATCGTCCTGTTCGACAATCGTTTTACGATGACCGACCTCGCCATCCTTGTTAACTGCCGACGCTTTAACATTCCTACTTATATCGTTCGCTCCAAGGCGGACCAACACATCCGGAATCTCATGAGGGACATGGGTTACGAGAGCGAAGGGTCTGATGAAGAAGATGTAGAGCGTCGGGACAGGCTCTATAAGGCTGCGCGTAAGCAGTTCATCGAGCAGACGCGGAAAAGCGTCAAGGTAAACCTCGAGGACTCGAATCTCCCCAATCAGCGCGTGTACATCGTTTCAAACACTACCTTGCTAGGTATCGTTCATGAGAAGAAGCCGAAGAAGACTATCGACGAGCTGGAGCTTCTCAACGATCTGTACAACCACGCGCACGCAAGACGGGGTGCACGGTCGCATATGGAGGCGGGCAATGCTGATGCGGTTCTGGTTTGAGACACTCGTTTTACGATGACGATTGTCTCGTAAAGTTGTTTTTGATCTTTAGTGTTACCCTTTTTTTTTGAAAATATCGCTAGTGCTTTGAAATTGACTGAGCAGTGGTCTTGGTGTCAGAGGATAAGATCCAGGAGAGATAACGCTCAGCGCAGTCTTGGTTTGACTTGATGCTCGATGATTTATTGCACGACACAGGGTGGCGATTTGTAACTACTGGAACAACGATGCGACTACATGAAGCAAGGCTACGTATTACTGATAGAATAATGTAATGAAAAGGAACCAACATGGACACCACTTGCTATGCCACACGACACAAAACCCAATACGCGTCGATTCATGCAAGACTCATCCACATCCCCGCTTCAGGGATCTTACTTCGGGCTTCGAGGATCTTGAGCGCCCGTCGCCTTCCTCGCCCCTCATCCAATTGGTCCGACTTGCTTGGCTCTTCCTCACTCTCATCTGCTTCCTCGTCCTCCCCATCTTCTGTCGTAAAATCGAGTGTACCAGGATCCATAGCTCGACTGCGATCCCGCTCGGCATACGAAGCTCTGCGGAGTGTTGCAGCGGAACTATGTCGCCTGCCATCCGGAAGAGCAGGTACTATCGTTCTCGGGCGATCTGAGAGCGACGTCTTCGGCTGATACGATGCCAACGACAACGACTCTCTCCGACGAGACAACGGCCCAATAGTTATCGGCAATGAAGCAGGAAACCCTGGATGCGCGTGAGACCATCGTGCACCTGTACGGTTCATACGCGCTTGGATATCGAGTCATTGACCTTAAATGGCACAACTCACCATGGGAGCTGTCCAGGTCACTGTCATCCGTATCATCTGCCACTCGACGGGGGCCATCCTCGGCCTCCTCTGGTATCAGGGCTCCCGCTACCCCACTGCGCCGTCTACTCACGAACAGTTGCCATGCCTTACTATCTCGTTTCCACGCGCCTCTATGGCTTGGGGTATTGGCGGCGACCAGTTTCAGTATCTCCTCTTCTTGTGGATCGTATTCTTCAGGGTATTCGGATTGCTGTTCTTGCAGGAGTAGGATAGGAGAAGTTGGATGTGAACCATCACCAATCGGTGGTTGAGACACAGGTTCGTCAGGGGTTTTCGAAAGGAGAGGGGAGTAAACCGGGAGCGAGGCCGGTCGGAGGGATGACAACGAAGCGGGTAAAGCCCCATGACTGGTCACCCTCTGGTGTCTTCGGCGTGGCGGTACCTGAACGTTCTCAATGAAAGGGAGAGCGGGCGCCGCATCAGAAAACTCGAGGACGCTATTGCCGTCCTCCAAATCGAATATAAGCTCTGTAGTCATGATGTTCAGTGTACTGCTTGCAGAAATTCCTAGGTAAACACCTACCCTCACTGTCTTGGGCTGTGCCATTGGCCTCTGCGCTCCCTGCCTCGCCAACAGGCACCTCGGCTTTGATGTCAAACTTAACCTTCCTCTTCGTTCGCGGGGTCCCATCAGACGGTTTCACAGGCTGATCGGCCGTCTCCGGCGGATGTTCTATCGCTTCTTCGCCCTCCGGGTTCCCGGATGGGAGCCCGTCATTGGAAGTCAGCTTCGCGGTCTTTGAATCTCCCCCGTCTTTAGGTGACCCATCAAACTTGGGAGATCCTTCACTCCTCATATTCGGCTGTGAAGTAACCTGTTCTTGTTGACGTGCACGAGCAATATCAGCTTCCTGGATCGTGAAATACCTGAAGCTGGCGGCCGTGTCCCTTGTTTCGTCCATGATCCGTTTGAAGGGTTGAACTATGCTGTCACCTTTTACACGCGAAGAGATAATGGGGGAAGATTCAACAGAGGACCGTAAGGAGCTGTCCGCGGAGTCCAGCGACGATGGATGAGACGAATATGGAGGTGGTGATCGGGGGCTATCGTTTGACGTTTGTTCGCGAGCATCTGCCTGTTCCGGCCCAGCGCGGATATAGTGGAACCCGGACGTAGCTAGCGATGCTGAAAGTGAGGAAACCCTGGGAAGTGATGTGGGCGACGTCACTCTCGGCGCTGCACTTGGCGTTGGTATGAAACTCCGAACGGAAACAACGGGTGTCCCTGAAATCCCTGAAGTTTTCAGAGTAAGGCCACGTGAGCTGTCCCGCCATCTCGACTCCCCGGCCCTGCCTCCTAATTGCTTCTCGATCTCGCCGATATTCCCGACGAAACTTCGCCAAATGGCCTCGACGTCGCCTCGAAGCTTGTCCTCGGCGGCTTCTAACTCCAGTATTTTATCTCGCACAATCGCCGCTATTTGCTCTTCCACTGCCGACCTGAGTCGCTCGGAAGCCTTGACGGCAATGGATGACAAGTGGGAAAAAATGGGGTGGGAGGGTACGAAAGGTGCTGGGGAAAACAGGGGTTTCAAAGTGGACAAGAAAGACCCGAGAGGAGGGCTCGCTTCCATGTAAGACTCATCGCGGTCAGGTTGAAGTTGAGGGGGAGTTGTTGACGCGGTGCTTCGGGAGAGAACGATGCCAAAGGTAGGTGAATAAGTGGATGCCAATGACCGTCGTGTAGCGTCCTCGGCAAGCTAAGTTGGTGGCAAGTCATGATGAGTCACGCTAGTCGAAATAGCAGTTGACCTTCCAAGAAAGATCTGCGACGTCTGCGGACAAAGGAAACTGCCACCAGTCTCCACATGCAAATATGACAAGAAAGAAGGCAAAATCGAACGAAAGAGTGATCGTCGACGAAGCTCCGGCCACCATGCTCGAAAGCGAAAAACGGACCACATCACTCACCAGACAGTCCTTGTGCACTTCAATCCATCCACAGCTGCTCAGGAGGGTTTCCTGCTCGACCCAGTCAGGAGAGGGGAGTAAAGGGCCTTCCTGACGATCCACGTCTGAGGCCACAAGTTGCTGGACGCGATAAGCCAGCGTCTGACAAAGGAGACAAGTGAGGGTTGTAAATCGGATGCATCGAGAGGAATCTCCGATGGGAGGCCCTATTTGCCTTGTCCTCATTGTGACCTGGGGGTGAGCCTAAGACGAAGAAAACGATCGGTGAAAAAAATGAAAAACTGTGTGGCACTACAACCTACGATTGAGACGCCCTGGTCGCCGACGTACGTCAGTGCATATTCTGACTCTGTAGCAGTGCTCATGAGAAATTCCGGGGGTTTCTCAGCCTGAGGTTGGGGTCGTATGCGAACATTGAGACATTGGCAAGTCCTAGTCGACTTGTCCACGAGTGTCTCCGCCATTGTCGACAGTTCGCTGGTGGAGGGGGAGAAGGGGAAAGTGACACAGCCAGCGTTTAGCGGTGCAGACGAGTCCAAGCAGCGGATTAGATGAATGTCCGGTGCCGTGCGCGTGCATGTTTTCAAGCGACAAAAAAGGAAATATTGACAACAGTTTTTTTCCCCACGGTCACACGGTCACCCGAAATTCGAACAGATCTGTACCAAATTTAATAAATTGGTGCAACATTTCCTTTTTCACACAAAGGACAATTGGAGGTTGGGTACATCATGAATACTGCTCTGCACCTCGCAAGACTCGTCTATAAGGCTCTAACTATCCAGGAGGGTTGTCCTATAATATATATAATCCTCAATAACATCAGTACCCCAATCCACAGCAAAGGAGATAGCGCGACGAAAGAAGTGGCAACGGGTGCAGACAGGCTACCAACACAAGGCACCTGTACAGCACCTTCTGTAACGCAACCCATCACTCCGATTGGTTCTTCTTAGGGTTACTTGTCCTTCTTCGTTTCCCCACTGCCGTCAGCCCTGGCTGCGTCTTCCGTCATCACTTGACCATATTCGTTCACCCGCTTTGGATCGATTCGATATATCCAGCGCTGATAAGGTGACAGCCACATGTTTTAGATCTCCAGCGCACCATAGATATAGTATAAAGGGCCCCACCTGGTATAAGAATACCAAAAACACAAGGTCGTCTCGGAAACACGCAAGCCGATGGAGAGTGGGCATCTTAATACAAAACCTGTATGATCGCGTGAGCTCCAATCTTCCATGTGATCCCATCGTAACAGCCGGGAATTCTTACGCAAAAAGGTCGTCTACCACTGTAGACAAGGTTTTATAAATCATTGCCTTCATGGGCATATGCGCCACGCTCTGTCAAAGTTTACCAATGAGGATAGCGCGCTGGACGGATATAGACTGGACGGACCTTCAGCTTGTAATTAATGATGAGCTGGGGTATTAGTTGTGCCTGGAGTAATCGAAATTGTTGTCAGGAAGCTCGCCAAGGCATCCACGCTTGCCCATAGCGACTCACAAAACCAAACATGTACACAAAAGAGGTCAGCGTCGTAATGATATAGCTGTACCAGCCCCTGTGCGTCTCGTACAGGAGCGAGTAGATGCTATACGCCACGAGCAATGGAATCGCCACATAGGATACGTAACGGAATGCAAGTTTGTCGTATCTGACAAGCTTCCAAGTCAGCATTGACAACTGCTTCGATCCATCCAAACTCACTCTTGCGTCTTTTTCTCGTCCTCACTGAGCACGTGCTTATCTGATCACGGCGTGTTATTCCTAGCAAGGGGGACAGCAACAACGTGTTCGAGACCGTACCTTTAATGCTCAGCGAATAGGGGAGCATCGATCCCGCAGGCGAACGGACGATACTGATATCAACCGCTTTTGTGATCTAGCGCAGATCGGTCAAGGCAAGCGCGATAATCCCTCGCGTAACGTGACTCACCTTCCACGCCTCAATCACAACACCCATTCCAGAGCCGAGAAGAATCATCCAACTCGTGTCGGTGTTATTGTCAATGAGATACAGCAGAACCACAGTCTGGACAAACACGTTTGTTATGATCTGGGATTCAATTCAATTGAGTGTGAGTGCATCGATTTCAAGCGAGGAACGTACCGTTCTGTGGGATCGGAGAGGATGATCGGAGCAATAAGCGCAACACGATGACCCATATGCATTGCCTCACCTGACGGACACACCCACGAGCTCCTTCTGCTGGCGCCAGTGCGACACATCTGACTTGAATGCGAGCATCTCAAATCTGTGCCGGTCAACTATTTTTTTTCAGCCGATACTGATCTCGGACCGGGACTCACACCGTGTGCAAGATGCTGACAAGCGCTGTTAACCCAAGGAACCAGGGGTTAGTCTCAAGCAACATTCTCTTTACTTCATCAAGCTCTGCGCCTGTGCCACTGCCCTGTTGCTTTATTGCTTCGTCAAACCCGTGAGTCATCGACGCGAAGAGCTGGAATTTGAAAAACGACATTGGTTGGAACGTTATTTGCAATGGGACGACGGGAGTCGTGGTATTAATCTCCGTCAGGTAGGATCGCAGTACCCAGAAATCATTCGGGAAAACGATGGGCCTGTAGAACCCTTTCGTTCCTGTTGAATCTCTTGCATCCGGAACCAAGTGCACATCTTTTGCAACGTGAGCAACACGCTGACTCTCGTGCTAAACACTCACGCTCAGACACGACTGGAGGCAACTTGGCATACTCGAGGGCACCTTGATCAGAGATGAGAGCCAGTGTCAGGTTCTGGACCGAATATTAGCTTCCTGATGGTCAAACCGACTGGACTGTCGCACCGTATACCAGTGCGATACTATCACGTCTTCTTGGGGAACCTTGGCAGATGGTCAATTCAGAAGAAAGAGCAGTAGACAAAGGATATACCTCTTCCTCGTCCTCGGTTGCATCCTCAGTGCCACTGAGAAGGTTCTTCTCCTTGCGTACCTTAGCCCTAGGGATATACCTAGTTAAAACTGAATAGCGCAACATGTTAAGATAACCGTGCTAATCAAGATCAGTTTGAAACAACGTACGTTTGCGGATGTGGTGCACCGAATGGGGATCGAACGAAGGGCTTGAAGGGTCTGGACTTGCGCCTTCCTTGGTTAGGAAAACGTCGGCCCAGAGGGACGCGTTCCGTTGGACAGCCTGCGCGTTTAGTTAGCTCCTGATCGCGAATGACAGCCTTGGCAATGTACCTCAGGGAGAGCGATATTAACATATTCTGTTCTATGGTCGTTCCAATCTCCATACGTAATGTTTGACCAGACAAAATTGGGTAAGTCCTTATCCTGGTCTTCTCGCCATGCGGACGTCCATTGACGCGAGAACACGTCACCATTGGGTGACGTCGAGAAGTATACATACATAGACAAAGGTTGACCAGCCTCCCATGCTGGGTGGGCTTGTTGAGGAGGGAGCAAGAATGGGTTTATCTGGCCGGCTTGGGGGGTCTCTGAGCTTGCGGCAGCGGGAGCTACAGGAGCCTCTTGCTTTGCGGGGGAAAGAAACCTCATGGCTGGACACAAATCAATTGTCAGACCAACGCATAAGTGCTTTCACTCACCGACTTGTGAAATGGCCCATACCAAGAACACTTGCTATATCACAAAAACGCCCGTTAAAGTGCGGAAACGGCATATGTGGAATGATAGCGCACCTGAACGGCCCCCAGGATCTTCTTGAAGGGACTATCCTCCTCGGGACGAGCTGCCCCTCCTCCCTGGCTTGCAGCTGGCTCAGGCATTCTGTGAACCCAAGCTTGACGTGGTGGTTTAGGTCGAACACGTTCGCAGACAAGCTTGTACCGGTAATACAGTCAGTACCTCACATCAAACTCCCACGACAATCTTTGGTGCTGACACCATCCATCACGATGAGCTCGACGATGGGCGAGCCCTATCAGCTCTATCTCAGCAGTACTCTCTCACAAAAGACCAGCCGTAACCACCAAGCAATATATTGCACGCATAACCGCAACTTTCCCGGTTATGCCACAGTGACTGCGCAAGCAGATGGCATTCACGTTTGGGATGTAAGGAACATGCACTTTTACTTCGTTTTGCAATGAGTCTTGATGCACGCAAGTTCAGCTTCAGAATATCCATGCTGTAGCTTCGTATTCCGTCGGAGAACACGTCGAATTCTCGACACCTGCGGTCAGCTTACCCATCACGGAGGGTGGAAGTAAATCAGTCGTCAGCTATGCAGTCTTAGCACTAGCACCCGATATCTCCAAGGCAAACTACGGTCGAACTATTTGGGTGATAAAGCAGAGCTTTTCCCGCTCGAGAGTTGCAACGAGCGAGAAGAACGCGGTAGTCGTA
>JBBPJZ010000766.1:0-13812 GCA_038089015.1 Chalciporus aff. trinitensis | reverse complement strand
CCTCTCCGACTCAAGACCCCAATGACTCAATCACCCCCTCGCCAGCTCAATCACACCCTTGCCAGCTCATTCATGAGTCTGCGCTTGTATTTGCACTCAATCGTATAGCTCACTATAAGTTGGAGGCAAAGATGATCTTTGCCTCCAACTTATTGAAAACTTCACCTGACCTACACATGTACCCAGACAGCTATACAACTGGGAGAACAGTACCTTTGAACAAGATGAAGAATGAAATCATTCAGATGACAAGGGAGAAGTTTGGTATGATGCTCTCAAAGACTTACCAGATCATGAGACACAATCCTTGAAGGGGGAGTAATGTCATGGACTTACCCCTGAGGCCTGTGCACTCATGAACTGCCTGAGTCTTTATTTGTCATCCATAGGATAGTCATTTCTACAATCACTCTCCTGGTTCCTTTCCTTTAGTGTTGTGTTCTTTCTCTTCTAGATAAGATCCTACCATTGTAGCATACTATCTTACTTAGCTTTCTCTTCTAGCCAATCAACACACCTTGTTGATGGCCACACCATGATTGTTAGCGAACCTGACAGGAATATCTCACCTGAATTTATAAAATTTACTATGAGCCTGCCAAACATTGTGTGAGTTCCTTAGCATTCAAATTCCCTATTCCTAGACACCAAGTCTGTACTTCCTGTTACAATCGCATATTGCAACCCCATCTTATCAACCCCTATCTGAGCTTATCAATGTCTATGCGCACTTTATCAAGACTTCTATCTTATCACATCACATGACTCCTGAAAATTACATCATGTGACCTTATCATATCTTATCTGATGACCACATAT
The DNA here is from genome assembly GCA_038089015.1 of Chalciporus aff. trinitensis. Classification (NCBI taxonomy): domain Eukaryota; kingdom Fungi; phylum Basidiomycota; class Agaricomycetes; order Boletales; family Boletaceae; genus Chalciporus; species Chalciporus aff. trinitensis. Next base: position 12,993 of record JBBPJZ010000766.1, on the reverse strand, counting down.
TACACTGCACACATATATCTAATCTATGCCAGACATAACTGGTATTACCCAGAACCTTCTAGACATACAGCCACACATAGCCCTATGACATCATACAGAATCCTACAGAACTCTCTACAACTTTCTATCATATTCTACAATCACATGTAGTACATTCTATGGTATTCTATCCAATAGCAATATAGACATATAGTATAGATTATAGTAGAACATTCTAGTAGATAGTAAACATGTACAGACGTAGACAACTATATAAGATGGGTACTGGACTGGGGGAAACCTTAGTCTAGTTCTCTTGTTGTTTCCCTTCAAAGTAGCCTGCAAGTAAGGTCTTCAAGGTAGTCGCACTGAAGCTTGCCTCAAGAACTAGCTACTCTTGAGCTAGCAGCAAAGGTTGTTACATTACCCAGCATCTACAGATTTTGTTCGTGCCATCAGGAATTTTACAAGGATCTTATTTGAGCTTATGTGAACTTATGTGAGCTGATTTGACTTGTCCCTTGAATTCTCAACACATGTCAAAATAGTCAGCAAGGATGATTAGACAGCAACTAACCGAGCAAGCACGTAACCGCTACTGATCGCTTACTAGTCCGAGTGCGCCACGGAACCTTTGTCACTAACTTGCTCAACAGAACAAAAACAGAGGGACTGCAAGCATTACAAATCTATGCACTTTTCGCATTTGTACTCTACATCAGGAAACTGACTTATATTACAAGCTACTCGTGAGAATAGCATAGCATATACGGATGGAATCGAGAGCGGTCGAGAGCGGCCAACGAGAGCAAGAGGTGACGGCGGCGGGGACTTGGAGCTGTCACGTCATTGCTCTCAAACAAGCCATACCATGAGCTCAGAAACATCAGCCCTCACGTCCACCACGACCCTCTCCGTAAGTCTCCCTTCAACTTTCCATCCTCACAGTCCTCCGCTGCCGTACCACTATGCATCCATCCTATGCATACGAATGACATCCCGTCTCGCAAGTACTGATCTAATATGACATACTAGTAGAATGATCCAGCATCACAGACATCAACGGCAGACTCGGAACCCCTTGTGATGCAAATCATCGTGCGCAGAGACCTCTTCGATGTACGTTTTATTCAGGTGACATTCATGGGTCAGCTGTGAACACTTGAACGCTGACTGCTCTCTCTTCGTCGTAAAGAAAGAGAAGTGGGGTGTTGGACCGCTGATGGCACAGGCAGCGCACGCGGCTACTGCTGTAAGGGTCCTCCGTCGACGACTCTCCGTGTCCTGTGTTGACATCGTTGTGTGAACAGGTGTTACATGAGACGCGAGAGCGTAGAGAAACTATCGACTATCTAGCAGATCTCAAGAATATGCGCAAGGTATGTCTCAAGAATCTGCACGAGGTTCATAGTTGGTGACACAATTCCGAACAGGTCGTTCTCCAGGTAACGTTTTTCCCAACACTGGGCCTGACGGTCCGCTGACGATTCTCCGGTGCAGACTACCGATGTATCAACGCTCGAAAAACTGTCTAGAGCACTTTTAAGTGCTGATCCGTCGATCCCACATCACCTCTGGACAGAACAACCCGAAAACGTCCCTACCTGCATCGCTATTGCACCGAATAGAAGAGAGAAACCGATCCGCAAAGCATTGGATAAGTCCTCATGTCGACTTTGGCGAAGCGATTAAACATGCTCTGATATCACGGGATGTACAAATGCCTATTACAACATATTGGATCTTCTAGATGGTAAATGGGTTCTCGATCCCGGTCTGCATCTTAACGCCTGAGAAGTTTCAACAACTTTTCGATCCCATCCAACCCAAACCCGTCCTCCGTTGGGTAACACACAAACATCGGGTGAGACGTCGTATCAAATTTGCGCTGAAAGCAATGGGAATCAGTAAGTTCCTCGAGGTTGGATGGGTTGCTAGCGCACCCGATAATCGTGCCGACTTAGGAGATGTGCGCCCTGCGCGACGTTCTTGTATGTTCTACTGAGCCACGTGAATTTCCATCCAGATATGTTCCTCGTCGGCTCGAGATTGCTTGCTGCGCTGATATTGAAGGTGACTCGTGGATGACCACCTTCATCGAGGTGTCTCTCGTGGAGGTCTCGGAGTACCGTGTGGATGAGCCGTTCGGATGTACCTTTCGGTGCATCTGGGAACTGAACGGCATTTTTAATGACATAGGAGCCTCCTGCTGGGGTCAGAATCAAGCCGCCGACAAGCTAAGTTATCGTCAGATGTGTAGTGGGGACAAGGGCACATATGAACCAACCTTGTCATCTTGCCGGGCAATCCAATAATCTCGGTTCTCAAAGTCGAGCCATGGATCAAAGGATGTCTAGCAACGGGCTTAACGCTGGCATGAGGGAGACAACGCTACGATGCTCACGGCGGCCAACTGAATCCCCGAACGATGCCGCTTCCACGCAGCTATCGCATCGTCAATTTCTCGCTTCAGCTCATCCGTCCACCCGTCCTTCTCGATTCTATGAACCTCAACGCCTGATCTTTCCGCACGTCGCAGGTTCTTCTTCAGGTCCTTTACCAAGGACCCATGGCCTCCCGGATCGTCCTCTTGGGTCAACTCAAGGACGTGCGCGGGGTCAACGATATCCTCACTGATACAACTCACAGTAGACCATCCCATATCTCCCAAGATCTGCTCGAGTTCCTCGTCAACGCAACAATACACGAGCCGAAGCTCATGCTTGCGCACCCATTCGATGAACTGCCTCACGGTCGGCTCCAACGCCGCCTTGTCAGGCACGAGCGGGTTTCCCCAGGCAAAGACCCAAGCGTGCGTATGAAGATACCCTTGAATAGGCTGGAACGACAACCGAGGGTCGTTCTCTGCCGGTCGCCAAATCCGATACCTATCCCGCTCGAGCCAAGCTGTTGCGGGTGCGTGACCATGCTCGGCCACGACGGAGGAAATATCGGCACTATCCATGTCGTTCCCATCGATGGGGGCAGCTATCTCGGGAGGACCTTGGTCCAAGTGGAACTCGGCGCTGGTGTCATCGAGCGCATCCGACGAGGACGTTTGACTTGTACTACTGGGGGTGATAGTCCCGGGTGAGGAGAAGACCCCAGGACTGGTACTGTCGCTGGAATGTCCCTCCTCGTAGTGGGAGGTATGGTTATAGTTCTGGAAGGCTTTGAGTAGTCGCTGCATGGGGTTGGAAGTGAGGGCACTCGGAGGCAAGCTCGAACGAGGTCTACATAGAGGGGTCATTTATATAGGGTCTCCTAAGGCAAGGGTGTATTGCTGACTACGACTCGGGATGACGTCAGATATGCTGGATCATTGAGCTCGATCGGTTCGGATTCATTGTTGAGTGACTTATTAAGACGAGCGAGCGAGCTGGGTAAGACTATGTTGGGCCTACTAAGCGGAAAGCGGGATGATCGAAATTTGATCGACGACTCTTGGTAACTCAACTGCGGCCGGACCTGGACCACAGCGATCCAGGTAACAAATTCAGAACAGATGGGCAGGAAGACAACAGACTCAGCATTAATTTCCTTCTCTAACCGCGGGGGTTGTGCTCGAGATGATGCTTTCACCGGGAAATCAACTTTACTTGATGAATGGACTTGATGATTTTGACTCAAATGCTCCTACCCTAGCACAAAGGCCCCCGGGTCAGAGCCGACGTGGTTGTGGACAGAGTCTCTCCGGGTTAGGAAAAGGCAAAACTCTACTGCGCACACATGAGTAAGCGATCTGGAAGCCAAAACGAAAAGCAAGAATACACCCGGTTTAGCACTTAGCAGTCATAATCACAACCATTTAGATAATGCCATTGACACCCGACATCTACCGCGGGCCTCGCTCCCGACGTACCCCATCCAAGCCCAGAATAGTCCATCCCAGCCACTGCCTCTCCTGAGCTGCAGTAAGCAATTCATCATTCTGCGACGACCTCCCGACGATCAACTTGAGTTGAGTTACTGGAAGCGCAGCCTGCCCTGTACGTGTCTTGAATGCCTGAGACCGTTTTTCGAGCATCGACTTTGTAGCGAATCCCGACGTGATCTCCAGGCGTTCCAGCCGCTCCATGTCGGTAATGACGGCGTCAAGGGCAAATGTTTCTTCATTTGCACGAAGCCCAGGAGAGCCTCTAGCCAAGACGTGAAGAAATGTCAGAGACTTGGAGACGGAACGCAAGACGGATAAAAGTCCCGCATTCGTCAGCTCTGAGATGCCACTCAAAGTGAGCCGTTGGAGGGAATGGGATGACGCGCTGACAATGTATGCGAGCTCGGCATCTTTGACGGGGGAATAAACGATCTTAAGTTGCGTGAGGGAACATATTGGGGGTTCGGATGGAATGACGCTGGAATGATTGGAAGAGGGGTTCACAGCTGTGATAGTAAGATCATTCAAGGATGGCCATGTGGGCATGCAAGAGAGTAATTCCGCCTTGCTTAGCCCACGATTCACGATTAATGACTCCAATTTGGGTAACCCACGGAGTGCGTCGGGTAGATCGGTCATGAAAGGGAGTTGATCTGGATATAGGGAGAGATACAAGGATTGAAGGTGTCTGGAGGAGCGTATAATCGACAAGAAAGCGTCGCCGAAGTCAGAGCGTCGTGAGGAATCGTGCAGAGCCTGGACTGGGAGCGATGGATCGAGAGGGGTAGGCAGCTTCAGTGTTGGATCTCGAGTCCAGACTAGATGCCTTTCGAAGTAATCTGTCGAGAGATACTTAACGCAGCGAGAAAGATTGGGGAGTTTGATGAGCAAAGCTGCCAACTGGGCAATCTCCGGAGGAGACCCTAGTTGGGTATCCGGGGAGCGGAAATCGCTCAGGAGGAAGTCGAGCGCACATACCCAGTCGTGGCAGACCAACGCGCAAGACACGAGATCCTTGCGCCAACCGTTGTGTATTGGGTCGAATATGTTTTCAAAGATCAGTCGGAGGATGTCAATGGGGAGTGTGATGGTTTTGCGACCATGGGAAGGGATAGTTGGGAAGACGCGGACGACTCGACCTATGATCTGAGTGCGATCGCTGTTGGCGTGGAAGTAACGACCCCGTGGAATCAAGGTGCATAACCAACGGGAGCTAGTGAAGCAGACGGATACGCTCTGGGTGTTCTCCGTCAATGATTCTTCGAGTTCGAAAATGGTATGAAGCGAACCGCCTGGAAAGCCTTCTCGTATGAGCGTAAGTTCACCACGCTCACGGACTTCCCCTGGAGGAGAGAGTTGATGGGCTACGAAGGTCGCGTAGTAGATTGGGAGAGAGGACGCGTTTGGTACAATAGAGTCGGAAGAGGTATGATTGGTGACCGTCAATGCCAATAGTTTTGGCGTTATTTGCTAAACACCCCAGCAGACGATAAGTAAAGCCACGGTGATAGAGGAAAGGAGGAAAGGTACCCATGACTTTTGTATGGATTTGGGAACCTCGTTGTTGCAACAGAGGGTGATCCGGACCTTTGAGAATTGGCGCTGAGCGCCTGAGTCTAGGAGTATGCACAAGACGCTATCTCTTGGGATCTGGCTCATTGATGTTCCTAGGGGATATCCCGAGTTAACTGCCCAATCATACTCGCTTTCCCATGTCGATTGCATCGTCATGTCTGTCCTGAGTGTTGTTCCAGCTCGTCAAAGTTTCGTAGCGAAACTGTGGACGACGCAGTGCTACTCTTGTGATGAGTTGGCAGTCTGAATGAAGGCGCGGACATAGAGTGAGATTCAGATGAAACCACCAGCCACATGATCGTCTCAGAGTTCTGATCATCATCAAGCGCGGTCTTGACAACTCGCCGACAGTGGCGGCTATCCCCGGCTCAAGCGCTCACCACTCATCATCCTATTCGTCGTCCTCGTTCACATGAACCACGCGGGCACAGGACCATGGCCTCGACATTATCGAGCTCGTTACTGAGCCAACCGACGTCAAGAATTCATGGAACAGCCAGTGGGCTCTGTCGCACATCGTTGAGGACTAGATCTGACTGCCACAGGCACTCGGCCCATGGGCGGCCCCGCCAGCATACGGCAATACGAGATATGAACCCCCTTGCCCTGCCGCCCACAGCGTCGAGACTCGAGGGCTAGGATCGTGCCGTTATACGCCAATGTTCTAAACTCAGCTGAGCCTTGTTCGCAGCTCCCTGCCAATACGATTCTACGTCGCACGACTGCGTACGCTGTTCCCTCCACAACAGACGTTTCTCTTCTAGTCTGACTTGGGGACTTTGTCTCTCATCCGCAGTAAAACTGGCCTACCGTTATATCGAAGCCACGATGCTTGTTCTTAAAATGTCACTGCCAACTTCTCAGCCCCCATGCACCGAGCGACAAATCGAGCGTTCTCCGAGCGTCAGGTCCATCCCCGAGCCCTCGTGCGTGAGGCCCACAAAGTCCGCCGGGTCAGTTCGGCTAGCCCATTCAGATCTCTCCCACCTTGGTGGACTTCAATCCATCACGTCCCTTCTCTTCCATGTATGGTGCTCCCAGGGCCGCTCGTGTTGGTTCTAGCCTTCTAGGTCCTCGCAGTGCCTCGCGAAATCCCACTTGGTTCGCCTGTGCTCATGTGACACTCCTAAAATTATTGCCGTCCATCCAGGATTCAAGAATGGATCGCATGAGATTTTCGAAGCGCTGTGGACACGCTAGTCTATCTTTACCCACTTCTCGAGACCTACTGAATAGCTTGCGCCTTTTGTTTCTTCATCTCTAGCGAGCGTTCCTTCCATCCTCTTTACCTGAAACCCACTCTTTGTACAAGCCCAGTTTCCTGTACAGACAGCGTTGAAGCATGGTGGCTACTATCGACGTATGTGGATTCAAGATCCCCAGACCACTTCAAGAACATGTCATAATCTCCGTGGTGACGTTCGTGGTCTTCCTTGCCGCCTTCCTGCTCTACCTCTTGGTCGGAATCTCGCTTCCGATCATCAAATCGATATACATCATCGAAGTGGCCGCTCAGAATTCGCTGAACCCTGTCTCGAACGCGGCGACGAGTTTATACTTTGGGGTATGGGGTGTATGCGCATACAGGCAAGTCCATCCCTCTCAGCCGTATTCCCACCACACGGTCTTGACATTCTCGTAGCACCGTCAACTCGACCCTCGCACAGGGTGAATGTTACGGTCCACAGCTCGGATATCTCATTCCGTCAACGTTTTTCAGCGACGTCGGGTTATCTCCCGAGATTGGTACCATCGCCGAAACTGGTCTCCTCGTCCTCCTCTCCCTCCACCTCGTCGCCGCCGGCCTGTCCACCCTCATCTTTGTCCTCTCACTCTTCCTCCACTCCCATGTCATCGCCATCTCGGCGCTCGTTGTCGCTGTTATGGCGGCCATCGTCGGATCGGTCGTGTTCGCAGCGGACATTGCCCTTGTGGCTACGGTTCAGAATAACATCAACTCGTTATTCTCCGGGGCAGATTTTAGTGTGCAGTTTGGAAATGGGGTGTGGATGATCTTGGTGGCGTTGGTATTGACGTGGACGGCTGTGTTGGTGTTGTCTGCGAGAGCGTGTTATTGCTGTGGTGTCAGGCCGTGAGTACGAGCGTGCTTTAAGTGGGCGTGTACTGACGTGGTATGATCAGACCAAAGAGTTCAAAGGCTGAGAAGACGGAGACTTCGGGGGTAGAAGGTACGGAGAAGTCGGTCCCATAGATGTGCGTAGACTTGGTCTTTTTTATTTGAGATGGGTGTGTGTTTTGTTGGTAACGACCGTTATGACCTTTGTATGATAGTAATGAAATGAGTTTGTTGTGATCCCAACAAGCGTTTTTCACCAATGTCTCCCACTAGGAGTCCCAAAGTGTTGATGGTATGATTTATGATCAAGAATGGGTATACAGTATTATCTGGGTGTACGGTCCTCAAGCTATCGATACAGTAAAACGGTCCATATACGCCTCTCTATGCGACACTTGCGACACTGACGACCCGATCACGAAGGAAGGGGGCATCAGGGAGCATGGCCCATCCCAATTACCGATTACAAGGCAGCGAGAACACCACCAGCAAGAACGATGCTTCCAAGAAGGGAGAACGGGCTCACTGCCGATCCGAGTGCGCCGTTTGCGTTCTAAAGATATCCGTATGTCATTTAAGACTGAAGACCAGAATTTGAATGGGAATGTGAGGGGACGTACGAGTTGTTGGGCGCTGGCTGCGGCGGGACAACCGTTTTGGCATCCGAGGTTGAGGTTGCTCGAGATGACGGAGGCGAGCGCAGGATCTATGGGAGCTGGCTCGGGTGCAGGCTCTGGCATGGGTGATGAGGCGACTGTAGAGGGTGAGGTGGTTAGATTGTGGTGAGGGGACGGGAGTGGGAGACGAACCTAGTGCGGACATGGTGAGGAGGGTGAGCCAGAGGCAGATGATGGCGCGGGTAGTGGAGTAGGATTGCATGATATACGTATCGCGTGGGATGAGCAGGAACGTGAAGGAAAGGATTTGTGGTGTGAACAAACTCAATCTATGAGCTCTAAACTGCCTTGGAAGTAAGAGGGGATACGAGGGAAGAGTAAAGAGCTATCGAGGAAACCATGAAAATCTTATAGGGCCGAGTGTACATAGTGTCATTCGTCCAGGTATGGATGTCACCTTCATCCAAAAGGGGAAGGTGTTCAAGTGTTTAGCGAATACCCCTGTCGACGAACGAAACAAGGTCTCACTCTCGTGGACAACAGCAAGTCAATATTACATTCTTCGGTAATTCTGCAGTACATATTCACCACACATGTCGTACAGATTCGGACAAGACGCTGTTTGTTCTCTGCTCATCACCCCCCACGGACTAACAACCTACTTTGATTCGCAAGTGCAGGCTTTTGCCTCCTTGGTGCATGCGCAGTCATTCCCGGACCCGCGACATTCGCACTACCAGGTGTCCGTTAGTTGACAATGTAAGATGGGGGATAACGATACCTTGGACGAGTGGGGGGCATTCACACATGGTCCGCAGTTGCATTGACCCTTGGGACAGGTACAGCTAGTCCCAGTACTAGTAGGACCACAAACGCTGTTAGTGTCATGAGTAAGATGAGAATTGGTGAGCTAGGGTGGACGAACCTGCACTGATCAGTCTGGCAAGTACAAGTTCCTTGAGTTGTCATGTCAGGCAAGATGAGATAGTTTTTGGACGAGAGATGGGGTGTTTTGAGAGAAGAGGAGATTTCGCGTCGGCGGTCGGGTTATTATGCTGCTGAGTTTCCTTGAGGAGGAAGATGACGTCGTACTCGCAGATAGGGGAGGCGGAACTTTTCCCTGTCTCACCGATGTACAGTGCATATCGCGTCTTCCGCCTCAGCACTAGACTCCCTCCCAAAAAGCTTGACAAGCTCGTCGCTGACGTGAAAAACGATTTTTTGGCGAGGTTCAACCCTCTTACTTCGATAGCACCTGGCCATGCGAGTCGAGTAGACCATAGACTCTCCACACCCAATGCAAACTTTCCCTGTTGCTACTACTTTGTGCATTCATCCTTGTATGATTGGATCTGTGACCTTCGGAGACAACCAGATGATACCAGATGTTCGAGAGGGATTGGAGGTATTGCTCCGAGAGTCGGAGTCCCGGGCCGAGGCACATCCAGGAATGGAAATTCTCGATCGTTAGTTGTGCTCATCGTCGACGTACGTCGCTGTACGTCGATATCGATGTCGACGCCAGCGACAAATAGCTCTCGTGATCTTCATCCACCAAGTTATGCACACCTGTACGTTTTCCAAACTGAGTGACAATCAATACTTCCGAGTCAGGCTTGTCTCAGCGACATCATTCGTGAGTACGATCCACCCTGTTCACCTCTGTTTTCTGTCAAGATGAACACTGTATTTTTAGAAATTCATCCTATTCAGTCCTATTCTCCATCCATGTCTAACTACTGACATGGATGCCTCACCGACGATGAACCCATTTCCTGTCGAGCTGCTCACGCAGCTACCCAGTCGTGTTCATCATCGGTCTCGCTGGTAACACCCCCACAGTCACCCCAAACTCCCCATCGTCCGCACACTCAAACTAGCACACACCCTCTCCCACCACCACCTGCAAAACAGGATCCTTCGTCCTCCTCATCTCCCGCCTCCGTAGTATCCTCCGATCCAAACTCAGACCTTCAATACGGTCACCCGAACGAACTAAATCATTCCAAATGGTCATTATAGACAAGAATATTCGATTTCCACTACGGAGACTTGCACCACCTCACATACTGCGCTTGTACCGAGCATGTCCGTGATTATCTTGAGATTGTTCGAGACGCCGTATGTTTCAGTCACATAAGCCTTCGTGATTAGAACTAGTAGCCGCCGTGCGTCATCTAATGCGTTAGTTCCCTCTCGAAAGCTGAATTGATATCTGTGAGTTCGCCAAACTGAACACACTCTGATCTTGAGCTTTGTTGACTATCACGTAATGACCGCGTAGATCTCAACGACAGGCCAATGCACTTTATATCCGTTTCCTGCACCCTCACTTGTTCAGCAGCCTCACTTGCGGGGGTACGGTATTACTTGGCTGTTTCTACTCAAGTCGTTTCTCATGGTTCCTTTCTTTCTGGTTTGGGACAAGTACGCTTTGTGGCTCCAGGAGTTAGTTCGCTCTCCGCTCTGTACGGCCTCATCTCCGTGTCATCTTGTCCTATCCCCCTCATTCACCAGACAGGATAATTCAAAACACCGAGTGTTTATCGATCCCAATCATACCCTCCATGTGTGTCATTCGCTAATTTCACACGGGTTGAGGGGATGTGGCTGGGAAGTGTGTGACGAGGCAACACCAGTGAGTCTCTTTCTCCTCCTGCTCGCACCCCAATTCCCACTCATGGACACTGCGTCCTCGCAGAACTCCTTCAGCAAGTCTCACGTTTAACGCACGCCACCCCTCTAAACCCACTAATTGACCTCCGTCCCCTCAGTCGGTTCTGTGAGTGTGCCACTCGATCACGACGCTCTCTGAATGCTCGGAGAGGGCCTCAATCGTGTTCTAACGTCCCGGATTCCTATTGAGAAGGCAGATCGTATGACGATCGTTTTGGATTTCTCACGCGTGGTTTTTCACGGAATGAAGGTCACTAATGTACTGTGAAGTGTGTAGCCATACACCAAATCGTGGAGCTCAACGGCCGGCAGGGGCAGCCATGTCGCACGGTAGTATTCAACCCGTCGGCTCCCTCCAAACCTCTGGTGTCTCGATTGGTGACCACACATGGAACCTCTGGAAGGGTTCCAACTGGGAGACCATCTCCTTCGTCAGCGCGAATGGCAATATCAACAGCTTTAGCACTGACTTGAACGACTTCTTCCGTAAGATCCTTCCCTCTGAGTCAACTCATAAAATGACCTCACACAACGCGACTAGAGTGGCTGATTGCAAACGAGGGTGTCTCTTCCACCCTCTACTTCCAGGGCATCGAGTCTGGTACTGAGCCCAGGATCAACAGCTACTTTGTCTCCGTTGCTTAAATCCGGCGTCCGAGGGTTAACATTTAGGGTTGTATCTATTCGCTTCGGTTTATCCCTTTGCTTCGTTGGCACGGTGGGCTTGGTTCTTTTTGTCGTTTGTTGACATTAAGCTATGCGTAGTACGTTCGGGCTTGCCAGTTGAAGGAAACAATACCATTGTACAGTTTCACTATGTCCGCTGAGTTGGGCCAAGGTGATCTCTTTCAACATGGGAGTCGAAGGTAAATGATACCAAGCCGATAAATAGAAGAGTATGTATTGTATACCACCAGGGCTCGATAATTAGAAGAGGATGGTGTAACCATATTAACAATTTGTGCGATACAATATCTTGAGAGAATGAAACAAGCGTTGAACCTGACTTTGAGGGCGATTACTCGGAGTCTTGCAGCGTCTCCGGGCCTTTCTGCCGAACCATCATGTATGCCAGGTCCTACATAGCATGAATCTTGTGCGAATATGGAGAGCGCCGGGATGAGACTCACGATGACCAATGTAGACAGACTGAGTCGACGACTTTGCATGCGAGGTTTAGGGTTCGAGTTTACGAGGGTAGGGTACATAGCTTCGTGGAGCATCACGACCGCTGCGTGAGTCTCCTGCTCCTCGTCATCAATAAGAAGCCAGCCTCAGTTGAACAAAGGCAACACTTGCAACATCGACCCTGGAGAACAGTTCGGCGTACGCTGATGGTTGAATTTGTGGCTCCTTTGCAAGGGCCTAAAAGACATTCAGTCCTCCGCCGTCATGCAACGAATGAGTTCACTGCTGACCTGTTTTCTTGCTTGCTTCTGCGTTGACGTGTTCATTCGAGGATATGGAAAATATCTTCGTGATTCTGACGCACGACTAGCTGCGAGCCTTGAGGTGGTCATGGCGAGGAATAGTAAGAGTGGGACGAAAGAGAAAAAAATGAAGATGACGAGGGCGCCTTGACAGACGGCGAGGTGTAAGAAGAGAGACAGGTAAACGGTGAACAGGCTGCATGAGGACAAGTAGACACGCGAGTTGCCTCAAGCTAAGAAGCCAACTGCAGCTAGAAATTCAAACGAGGGTTGTACCCCCGAAATTGGACGGCTGAGCGCCTCGTAGCACTACTGCCATCTCTCTCCGTATCAACCAACTTGAACGAAATGCAACACTTGTTCTCGCACAGAAGTGTCATTCGCGCCATTTTTTGGCAACCGAGTAGACGCGATATTGCATTCATCCACGAATAATGGTTGGTTTTGTCAGGTGAATCTGTGGAAGCAGTGATCCTACCATGTTACTTGAACCAGGTAGGCTTGCCTGCTCGATCAGAATTTGTGGCCTGGCAGAGCTACATGCAGCTCTTGCAAGGTGGATCACCTAGCATCTGTCCGCTAGCTTATACCCATGCTACTCGTCAGTACCAGTCAATTCCCCAGATGTCATTAACCACTCAGCGGACATTACAGCCGCGTCGCGTAAAGTTCCCGAGAGCGACACGTGACATTTGACAGGGGTAGTATTGGTCACGTCACGGGAAAACAGGGGAAATTCCGCCGAGGCAAGTTATTCATTTC
>JBBPJZ010000765.1:0-13833 GCA_038089015.1 Chalciporus aff. trinitensis | reverse complement strand
TATTCGAAAACACATCTTAGAGAGACTAGACCAAGTTCAGTTATTCTAGGTGCTTAGAAGCGCTCGAGTCGTCACAGAGCAATTGCAGTCTAATGAAGGCACTCGGTAAGCCAAATAACCACCCAGGTCAAATAAAGCGACAAACCGTGGTCCCCCGTACTTTGAAAGGCTCGTAATGCCAATGTCTTGCGAGCACAAGCGATGAATCCCCAAAGAGAGGAGTAACACGAGGATATCCAATTTGACTGCCACGCGCCTCATGCCTGGTGTCAGGTCTTATGCCGAATGCCATTCATGGATGGGAAGCTAGATCCGGAGGTAGAGTGGGTGAGAATACCGAAGCAGGGCGTTAGACCTTATCAAGACCCTTCACAGTGAACATCATGATCAAAGACAGGCCTGAAGCAGACGGACTTGATCCTCAATGTACATCTATATACAATGTATTCCCGGAGATGAAATTCAGAGCACAAACCACGTTTCAGACTAGTTGGCTTTAGAACCCGAGGCGAACTTGAATGAAAGGCAGATTCTAAGGAGGAGTAGAGGCTAGTAGTACTGATCATGAGTAACGATTTTGCATCCAAGTTGAAACAACGACCGCCACTCACGCTGCTTTTTTTTCCGTCGTCAGGTCCTGAGACCGAAAAATAATCATGGCTAGTGATTGGGTCACATATAATTACGAACAACGTTTGCGGTTGTGAGTATCTTACATCTGAAGAATAGCAACTCCGATGCCCCCACCCCCACAGCAAGCAGCGTCGCGAATGAGAACTGATTGCGAGTCGAAGAGCAAAAATCAACGCAGATGCCAACTGCAGCCGAGCCGAGTCCGGGTCGGACTTGGCAAAGTCACACGCTGGTGATTTCAAGTTTTTTCAACTTCAACGGGTTGAGTTTCCGAAATGAACTACAACTGGCTGGAGGCTGGCGTTTGTGTTCCTTCACCAGTCTTCGCCTTCTCCACGACTCTGCCAGTAGGTTTTGCACTGCGAATCGTAGCTGAACGGCCAGCCAGTCATTGCAAGAATCGGTAACTCGGAGTCGGAATAAGTATACCTTCGAAGTGAATTCCGAGAGCCTCAGGTCCCTGACTGTCATCCCCTGGCCACACATTGCCTCGTTCCAGTGCTTGCATCAGTACCAACGGTCCCAGAAGAGTGGGTACACAAAATGTAGATCTTCTGTCTCCGTCGAATGAAACTGTCAAGCTAGATGGCAGCCTTAGAGCCGAGTGCACAAATTGCTCTATCTCTTTGGCATTTAGTGACCTCCTTGAGGATTACTAGCCCAGGCATATCAGCGTGAGCTTCGTACCGTCTCCAATTTCCTGACATGATAACTAATCTAGAGCGCCTTCATCGTACAGAATCCTCTTGGACACATTGATGATACCCAGCTATGCTGCAGGAATGTCCGCTGTCGCATTGTTTTTGAATGCCTGTTCGCGCTTCCTCCCTACCTTTAGGCGTTATCGAGATGTCGCTCACCCTGCCGTTCCTGTTGAAGATACCACGGGCTCCGTCACAACCTTCGTCCAATCGCATGGGGGACTGGGTTTATACCTCTTCAAAGTTGCTCGTTTGATTTCATGCTTGGTGTTTCTAGCGTTGTCTCTTGCGACTGTTTCAATCAATCGTCATCACGAAAGTAGTTCCGTTGGATTGGTGTCCTTCCCCAATTCGGACTACATCCAGCTATTCACATGTATAACTGCGGTTTGTAACATTCTTACCCGTTTTCTTCTCTTTAACCTCTGAATTCAATAGGTGTTCACGGTTGTCCTCGCGGTACTTAACGTCATGGCCCGGGGGGGTTTCAGTCAAACTGCCTCCCGACACCTTGCCACCATACTTCTAACGCTATTTGCAGTATACGTGTATCGCGACTGTTGGCCCCTCATGACGTTCACTAAGCACCCCCTCGACTCTCGTGAAGGACCCATCATTTGGGCCAAAGTGGCCTCCCTAACGATTGGCGCAGTGATCTGCCCATTGCTTAGTCCTAGATTTTACATCCCATTCGATGGGAAGGTACGACCTTCCTGAACCCCCGATTCCTTCTGTCTCACCACCACATCTATGTACATTCCCAGAAACCGTCTGCCATACCCCATCCCGAGCAGACTGCATCGTGGTTTTCTTTGGTTTGCTACAGCTGGGCTGAACCCACTGTACGATTGGCATACAGAATGACTCACCTGCCACGTGATCTACTTCCTCCTCTTTCGGACCAGGATTTTGCTGAGAACTTGAAAAAAAAGAGTTTTCCTGTGGGCCTTTGTATTCTTGGCTGGATCAGGTTGCTCACTCGAATTTCATAGCATCTCGATCAGTTTATGAGAGTGCAGGAACGACACATCTTTTTCGGCCTTGTCACCGTATTCCGTCAGTGACTTCATCTACAAACAAACGCCCGACACTGATTACTCTACACTAGGCATCGAGATACTTATCCTATCTGCAACACTTGTTTTACAGGTGCAGTTCACTCACACCCATTCCAGGTATAAATCTAATAACATCTGAAAGGTCTTCGCAAATTTGGCTGCACCTATGGGTATCAAATATCTTCTTCGGTAAGCAGAGCTGCTCTGTGACGTGTCGGTCTGATCATTGATGCTGCTGTCAGATATCTCGAGACTGGTGGTGAGGATGCGATCGTGTGCCCTTGGGCTTGGATACTGTTCACTTTCCTTGGTGCCATCATTACTTCTTTAGCTTATCAGTGGTACAACTACATTGAGGTGCGAATATCTGTACCCATGCAGATGACTCATGCCTTGACCTATTGATCAGGGGCGCTGTATGGTACATATTGAGGCTATCTTGAGCCAGCTGATCTTCGAGCATGCCCTTCGCATTCGAATGAAAGCTGAGACTCAGGATGAGGGTCAAGACTTGAACGTCCCTGGCCAAGTCTCCGAGGGTTCTTCATCTGGGAAATCTCTGGGAAGGAACCTTGTTGGGAAACTAAACAATCTAGTGACTTCAGATCTTGCCAATGCAAATGACGGCCGTGACATTCTGATGCTCGGTGCGTAGCTCCTTTTCTCACGGACACTGTATGGGTTGACGTCGTGTGTTCAGTTGTCTATGCACCTCTCCAATTGATAGCAGCGATGTGGTTTTTGTATACAATTCTTGACTGGAGGTATGAACACATGATGGTCCTGGTGTCTTCGTAAAAGCTTATGGTCGTTTGATACATGCAGTGCATTTGCCGGATTGGCAGTCCTGCTTGTGACTTCACCACTCCCAGGGATGGTTCTCAGGAAGATCCAAGTGGTGAAACGAGAACATATGAAGAAGGTATTCCCTTCATTTACAATGTCGCTTCACAGTTCTAATGGCTTGTGCCAGACCGACGCACGAGTCCAAAGCATCACCGAAAGTAAGGCTACTCTGAGATTCCACACCAAGACGACAGACTAATGTGCTCTGAGTAGCAATCAATGTCATTCGTATGATCAAGCTTTTCGGCTGGGAATCGCAGATGGAGCTGCGTATCTTCTCAAAACGTGAAGAGGAGCTGTCTTGGATGTGGAAATTCAAGGTCCTGGAATTGGTCAACGCCAATATGAAGTGGGTGTACTTTATTTCTGTCGGCCCATTCACCCACACCAGATCCTAGCTTCTGTATACCCTTGGTCACTATGCTCTTTACATACGCAACTTATGTGAGTTATTCTGTCGTCTCTGTTACTTTGGCATTTACAAGACTAGACTGTTATCATGGGGCAAGCGTTAAGTGGTAAGCTCCATGTCGCAATCCCCATTAACCCCGCTGACAATTTCTCTCAGCCTCGACTGTCTTTGCTTCTATATCTGGTGTGTATCACGGTCGAGGTGATGGTGGTATTGTGCTTACCATATTTTCAAGCCTTCGAGCTCCTCCGAGCTCAACTACGAACTATATTCTTCTATCTACCGAGGATTGCGTCAGGTATGTTAGTTGACAGAGCTCTCCAGCCGTGCCGTTAACATCCCGGCTCTTATCCAGCACGAGTTTCTCTCGACCGGATCAATGAGTTCTTGATGGATACCGAGCTACTCGATCGTTACGAGACTGGCACCAATGGCGCAGCTTATCCCCCTATCACAGCTGTAGAGGAGTCAGACCTTATCGGATTCCGAGATGCTGTGTTTACATGGTCGAGCGAGGTGGAAGATTGGATGCGCACACCTTCAAGACGTAACTTCACTCTGAAGATTGAAGGGGAGGTGTACTTCCAACGCGGATCTGTTAACTTGGTAATTGGCCCGACGGGATCCGGGAAGACGTCGTTGTTGATGGCTTTACTGGGTGAGGCAAAGTTTATCATTGTAGTGATGACTTCTTATGTTAATGTTGGTGAAGGCGAAATGCACTGGACGCCGTCTGGTCCAAATTCGTGGTTCAACCTACCTCGGAAGGGTGGTGTAGCTTACGCTGCCCAGGAATCGTGGGTTCAGAATGACACTATCAAGGTCCGTGCGTCTAGAGATCGACGGGAATTTTCCATTTATACCGACCACCAGAATAACATCCTCTTTGGGGCATCATATGACGAATATCGTTACAAGAAAGGTAAGCTTTTTTTCTCGCTTCGCTGTGTTAGAAATGCTTATCATGCCATCAGTCTTGTATCAGTGCGCACTGGAGAAAGACCTGGAGCTCTTCCAAGCTGGTGACGATACCGAGGTAGGCGAGAAGGGACTGACGTTGAGGTAAGGAGCGTCCTGAAATATTTCCTACCACGTATATTAACCAAAGTTTCACCCAGTGGGGGTCAAAAGGTACAGAAATGTTGCTATACCTCTGCGTCCCACCATAATATTTTATATGATAGGCAAGAGTCACGCTTGCTCGCGCGATTTACAGCTCGGCCGAGATCCTTCTCCTGGACGATGCAAGTATTTCGTCTCGCTTCTTCCGTGCACAGCCTAAAGTACATCTGCCAGGTGCTTGCTGCTCTTGACGTCCACACAGCATCCTGGATCGTCGACAAGTGTTTCTCTGGTAATCTTGTGCAAGGTCGAACACTCGTCCTAGTGGTGAGTCCATACCCTTTACACATATACTTGTCTCCAAAGAACCTCACACGCACATAGACTCACAACATCGCGAACATTCGCCCCATTGCCAATTTCGTCGTTGTTCTTGGATCAAATGGACGCATTATCCGTCAAGGCTCGTTCCTCGACATTGTTGAACATGAAGAGCTTGCGGCCGCGATCGCCAAGGAGCAGGAGGTCCTCAAAAAGGAGGAGATTGCTGGGGCTCAGGAAGTCAAGCAGGAGGGAAGAGCGAATGGAAAGCTTGTCGTGGCTGAAGAAGTCTCAGTTGGGCACGTGGCCTGGGCTGCATGTAAGTGAGATACCTGCTAGATTAACAGGAAAGCTCACCCTACGCACAGTCAAGTTGTATCTCGCTTCACTCGGTGGCGAGCATGTTTTTTCTTTCTGGATATTCGTGCTTGCTTTCTTCGTCGGGACACATCTTACGAACACGTTTCAAACATGGTTCCTTGGCTATTGGGCGACCCAGTACGAAGATCATCCGGCTTTGGAGGTGGACATTTCTTTGTGAGTTCGATTCGCCAAACGTTTTTCCAGTATTGTATTTAATTGTGGTTCTTAGCTATCTCTCGGGTTATGCCCTCCTGTTGTTGATTGGGACTTCATTGTGGTCGTTCGCCTACTACACGTTCTATCTGGGCACCATGCGAGCATCAAGAACTATCCACAACAAGCTTGTAGTCGCCCTGCTGGGAACAACGTTTAGGTACTACCATTTCCTGATTTTTTCGTAGTTTGATGATTGAAATTTCGAAGATGGATCGACACCACGCCTGCATCAAGAATCATCGCCCGATGCACCCAGGACCTCAGAGCTAGTACGTATCATAGTCGTATCACTCTCCTCCGAAACTCATTTACCACTCCTATGTGCCAGTCGATATGTCTCTCTCTGCTGGACTCGCTTCGGTCCTTGAAATCTCTATGATGCTGCTTTTCAGCCTTGGCGCCGTAGTCATCATCACGCCTACCTTCCTTTTGCCAGGTGTGCTCCTTGGTGTCGTTGGTGCGTGGATTGGACGCATTTATATGAAGGCGCAGCTCTCGGTGAAGCGAGAGATGAGCAACGCCAAATCACCCGTACTGGGTCATCTTGGAGCTTCAATGGCTGGTCTTAGTAAGTGGTTCTGTCGACTACTTGACATATGGAGGTTCACTCCCCCCGTGAAGCATCCATCCGGGCATATGATGCCGAAGAAGCTGTGATTCGCGAATCATTAGTACGAATTGATCACTACTCTAGGGCAGCACGCATGTACTACAGTCTGAACCGGTAAGGATGCTTCGCCCGTGTTTAAATATGCTCAGTAACGTTTGAATGACTCGTAGGTGGATGGGTGTGCGTATCGACGCACTTGGCGCTGTCTTCGCAGCTGCGCTCGCGACCTATCTTGTGTATGGACCCGGGAGGTACAGGGCCGCCAACGTAGGATTCTCACTGAGCATGGCGAGTCAGTGGTGTCATCCATATCGTCGCCTTCGAGGTTCTAAAGATTCTCTCAAGCCATATTCAGCTCAAATATTCTGTGGTGGGTACGGTTCGTGAATGAGGTAGAAGTTCAAGGTGCGTCCTAATTATTCACGTCTGTCCTTTCTCATCCGCTTGTAGGCAACAGGTGAGAAATATACAAACTATCCAATTTAGCATGTCGCCAACAGGTAAGACAGTCTCGAGCGTGTGGATAGCTACATCAAGATCGAGCAAGAGCCCAAGCCGACAAAGTCAGGAGTTCCTCCAGCGCATTGGCCTGCCAGTGGAGATCTTCGTGTTGAGAATCTATCTGCTCGGTATTCAGTGGTTTGTCTCTTTGTTATCAACCCTTTTCTTGCCTGGATTTGATGCGTATCTTAGGACGGACCTCAAGTTCTCCGTAATCTGTCCTTCTATATCAAGTCTGGTGACCGTGTTGGCATCGTTGGTCGCACTGGAAGCGGGAAGGTAAATAAGTATGCTGAATACACGGTTGTGCTTGATCTGAACGGTTAGTAGAGCTCCTTGACCCTCTCGCTCCTGAGGACCATCTTCACAGAGGGAGAAGTGTACCTCGATGGAATTCCTACCTCCAGCATCAACCTCGATGCTCTTCGTTCAAGCATCGCTATTATCCCCCAAATTGTACGGTTCAGCCCCGCTAGCCGACGCTTCCACTTACCATTCACATTCCCAGCCGGAGTTACTAAGTGGAACCCTTCGGCGCAACCTCGACCCGTTTGAGGAGTACGATGATGC
The DNA here is from genome assembly GCA_038089015.1 of Chalciporus aff. trinitensis. NCBI lineage: Eukaryota > Fungi > Basidiomycota > Agaricomycetes > Boletales > Boletaceae > Chalciporus > Chalciporus aff. trinitensis. Next base: position 6,540 of record JBBPJZ010000765.1, on the reverse strand, counting down.
CACTCTCAATGACGCTCTCCGCTCCGCGGGATTGTTTGCTATCCAAGCAGACTCAGAAGAAAGCCGCCTGACGCTTGACAGTCTGATCTCGAGCGGAGGGAGTAATCTCTCTGTTGGGCAACGGCAAATATTGGCGTTTGCCCGAGCGATGGTGCGCAGGACTACGCTGCTCATTCTCGATGAGGGTAAGTTCTCATCTCGCAACCAGTAACCTATCTGTTCACATTGAGATATTTCAGCTACCTCAGCGATTGGTAAATATCGTTCTCGGCTAGTGCGTCCGGCAGCCCAAGCTGATCGAGATCGTCGTTTAGATTATAAAACGGATGCCGCCATTCAATCTTCGCTCCGTAACGAGCTGAGCAGCGCAACCCAGCTCATCGTGGCTCACAGACTGCAGACTATCATGGACGCAGACAAAATTGTGAGCATTCTCTCGGTCTTGTCATCAAAACAGCCCACTCACGAGACGTAGATGGTACTGGATGCGGGAAAGATTGTGAGTTAGCTTCTCTTCCCTCAGAGCGACGTTCACGGAGTAATCTTTGCCACATCAGATCGAGTACGGAGTGCCATGGGATTTGCTGCAAAACAAGGAAGGGATGTTGCGTTCCTTGGTGGATGAAAGTGGCGACAAGGAAACGTTGTACTCAATGGCTTATTCGAGGGCCACTAACCAATAACGCCCTTCATGTACCTCCAGCGACCATTAACTTTAGGCTGCTATACGACTGGTTTGTCGCTTCGTTGGTCTACATTCGACTTCGAACTCATTCATTGAGCGGACAAGTGGACAAATGGATTTCCATTCAAGGAATAATCCCATTGCTGGGAAACCAGTCTCCCGAGGATAAGACGAAACTCTGGTGACCCGTTCTCCCACCTACCAAACTGGTAACGGCCTTGGGGTATGACTGTGGGACACCATGGCTTGGTCCCTCTGAGGGGGTTACTTGATAGTAAAGCGAAGGGAACGCTCAACCTACTTGCCGGTGACCGCGGGCCTCTGGCTTACCACTTTTTATCTATTTTAATTCAAAGCTTAATGCTATGGCTAGGCAACTACCGAACATCTATTACCCGCACACTACTTATGAGAGCGGACAAGGACATATCCTCTTTCATCTGCACTGTGATCAGTGCATCCGCCGCGACCCTTTTGTAGTGTTGACCCATGTCCGCAACCAACAATGCACCAAATGGCTGCTTGAGACGGGCGATGAGCTGCAAAGATCGTGTCTCCTTGTCCAGCTGGGGTGCCCTAGGGCCTAGAGGTTGAAGGAGTCTACGACGCAGTAACGGTTTGTCGCTGTTGCTCTCGTCATCCTGAGAAGTGGTAGATGTGGGAGCTGTGGGGAAAGTGGGGGCACGTTGTGTAGTTCGCTCGGCCCTTGAGGCTTGATGTCCAAGCAGAGCACCGAGCCAAGGATGGATGAGGAAAAGTGAATCGTGTTCGATGAGCCCTCCGGTTTCAATCTCAATGGCTCCGAAAGGGACGGTGTCCGCACAGTAGGCATATCCGGTCTCCGTCTCGTACCCTGTGAGAGGCGGGAGCTGGAACATCATGCATGGGAGTTTTATACGGTCTGATGCGAATGAGGGGACAGGAAGGTCAGAGAGCTGGTCATACAAGTTCATGATTGAGTCCAGATCGGGTGAAGAGTCGGAGTCACGTAGGCTCGCGACGATCGAGTCCATCTCAGGATGACTGAGGGGAGTAGGAAGATGTGAAGTTGCCAACGTGCTGAACACAGTGATTTGTGCTGGAAAACAGCTATTGGAGGTCCCAGACTTTCCCGTCCACGCGAGGATACTCGCGTCACCCGAAGTGGTCAAAAGGTGACCCAATAGGCGACCGATTGCGGCGCTCTCTCCCTCTCCATAGATAATTGGAATAGAGGCTGAAAAGATACCGAGGAGTGAGTACGCAGTATCTTCGGCTAACGTCGTTCGACGAGTTGCTGCCAGGAAAAGCTTTTCGCGGATATGCTCTGGGCCCGGCTCGAGCGCACGGACGAAAGATGTCAGCGCACTCGTCAGCTTCATCATCTCTGCGACGATTTCAGGATGCTCTTTGTGATTTGGCGCTACGGGGAGGTTGCGATACGGGGTCCAGTCCTCTGCATAGAACCTGACGTTCGTGGATGCGACGTACTCCTGATAGGTCCATCCACGAGTGACCCATTTGCTGGCCAAAAGGGAGCCGAACTGGGGTACCCCACGGAGAAAAACGACGGTGAGTACGGAGCCGTGGTACCACTTGAACATGGCAACGATCGACTCCTGTAGCACCACCTGATTCTCCCTATTGATGCAGCATGTGTCGGACCACGCCCAGATGAACCCGGCATCTCGCATTAGCTTGCAGAATTGTTGCAACTTGGTGTTAGTAAGCGTATCCGGCAAATCGTAGATGGAGATATTCTCCACCATTTGCAGAAGTGGTTCGTCGCCCTCCCACACATGGGACAACATCGTATATCTGTAGAATGGAAAAACCTCCTCCTCGATCCTCTTGTTGTCGATCTCAGATATCATCGAGGCGACGAGTTTCTTGTATGCGGATGACGATAAAAATGCAGTGGCCTGTTGGGCTCTGTGGTATATACGGCCAGTCGTCGTATGGATAAGAACCCGTGGGGAATCACGGATGGTTTGCTGGATTATATCAGAGACCTTCTCTTCTATCTTCGAGGGACTAACGTAGCGATTACGGAGCACTAAATGCACCGTCAGCGACATTTAAATGAAAAAAAGACAGTGTAACTTGCAATGAATCGCTGGATCAGGGGATTGCGAGAATACCGAGAACATAATCTTGTACGCCAAGACAGCGTCGTCATATCGTCCCGCTCCAACCAATGCTGCACGCTTGGCATCGTACCCCCATGGGGAGGACGGATCGAGAGAAATCGCCTGTGAATACGCGTTAGCACGCATTGGCGAATGAAAAGAGAAGCAGACTCTTACCACATTGGCCTCGTTGATGGCCTCGTCCCATTTCTCCTCCGAGGTCCGCTCCCTACTGGTGTTGATGTGCAGAGAGACCGATTTGTCTTGGTCAGAGGGTGAGACAACTGAGTCCAAAGGCGTGGCTTCGCGGTGTCTCTGCGTGGCTGCCACGGCATCTGCGAGTTTCTCGAGCCGTTGCTTGAAATCTGATAAAGCCTCAGCAACCACGATCACAGATCAAGAAATGTCTCACCGAGAGTCCATGTTGCATGTTCATTTTTCATCATCTCCTCCTTAATGACCATCTCCATCTCGTAGAAACACGCCGTTGCTTCGATCAGACGCTCCGCTGCCTCAAGGGTATCACATATGGATTCGTATACTGCGATGATCGGTACTCCATCGAGCTGTAAAGCAAGGAGTTGGCGTCGATAGGAGAATACGGCGGAGGATAGATACCTCTGCAGCTGAACCCAACACATCTTTCCAGGAGCCTTGATCCAATTTCACATCAACCCATTCTCTCAAGAGTGTGGGAGTACTGTTTTGCGACAGTGGGCTTCGGGGCGTGGACTATAGAAATCGAAGGGATCAGAGAGAAATGATGGTGACGATAAAGTGCTAGATTAACGTACAACAGCATTTATAGGTTTAACACTCTGAGTGGTGTTTTCCCCAGAAGGAGTATATGACTCGTTTTCGGCTAGGCTCCGCGCTGCGGCAGTTGGTTTAGGTGGATTCTTCAGTGAGGGGTAGTTTCCACCACGGAGGAAATCCACCGGGAGAATGGGCCTGAGATCCATGACGGTGATGTTATTGTCGCGGTCGCTGATCGCGAGGTGGATGCCGCCGCAATCGAGGGAGATGGACTGTATTGGTATATCTGGTTTCATGACGGGCCCGATCTGCGAGAACGTGGATGCATCCCAAAATGCGATGGAGTGGACCTGCCAAGACACGAGGAGTCTGCTGGTTCGACAGGCAACAACGAAAGTATTGTCATTGTCCTCGTGTGCTCGCCATTTCGATAAAATGGAACCAGTGTATGAATCAAAGCAAGTGATTTCTCCTTGGCAAGCAGTGAATAGACGTTGAGTGCTTGACCAGTCGAAGATCGTTTTGGGGCGTTTGAAGTCTGTGTTGATGTATCCCAGGATTCGAAGGAGCTGTCTCCCACTGATATCAAAGATAGTGATCGGTGCACCCTTTTGGTAGGTAGCAATACGCGTGCTGTCTGGAGAAAACCTGACGGCCCAGACCCAGTTGCTGTGCTTCAAGGTAGAAAGTCGTCGAGCTGTCTTGATATCCCAGACAACGGCGGTGTAGTCCTCTGATCCCGTTACGACCTTGGTGGAATCCGGTGAGATATCGACGGCCAGCACCCAAGTCTGGTGTTTCATCTGCGCGACCCTTCGGTAGTCACCCGACCCGACACCACCAAGCCAAATTGTGACCTCCCCACACCATGTGCCAGTGACGACCCATCTTCCGTCCTCTGAAATGGCGACGCACTTGACTCCTCCATTTGCCTGCATTCCGGTATCCAGTTGAGCACTATCCCTCAATCGCCATTGTCGAATTTGTCCATCGCGACCACCACTCAACACATGCGTTGCATTAGGGAAGAGAGCGACTGTGTATATATTTTGACGGCATGTTATCACAACCTTTTCTTCAAAGTTTTGACGCACGATCAGTATTTTCCAGATGACCTGCAAATATGACTTACGGGTCATCAACGAGATGACAGGGATTGGTTGAGCGGAGATGGAGATAGTGCGCTGGGTTCAACTTCAAATGCTGTACAGTACACAGAATGGGATCAGTTCACACAGAAGCCCCACGTGTTTTCGGCGCTTACTGGCATCCAGACTTGCCACCTTGCAGTGAGCAACACGTACTAGATGCAACTCGACAGGGGAACAACTGTATGCTCAAGGTAGCTGCGCGAAATGAGATGCATCTTCGTTTACAAGCAAAACGGTCTGATAATCATGCGAAATTCTCTAGATGATCTCGTCCAATAGTTGTAAGGATGGAAGGTGGGAATGGGAGCAACTATGGGATGGGAGGTGGGAAGAAATGTCACGGCTGAGCTTAATCATGGGGTCAAGTGACCTTTGGCAGGCCCGGTGATCGAGTTGGAATTGATATCCCAGGGAGTTCAGAGCCTAGGAACTGTGATTCGGATGCTAAGGCAAGGTAATTGAAATACATTGAATGGAAAGGGCTGACCGGAATCCGTTCTACGATAGCTGAGCGGATGCTCCCAGGATCTAGGTAGGATTTCCAGCGAGATATCAACGTGCTAGAGCCTCTTGCAAAACTTCCAAGGGCACGCGATAATGCACGCAATGCCTTTGCTACTGGAGATTCCACACCAGAACTGCCAGAATCCGGCGGGCTAGAGGAAGGCTGCGGAATGTTAGGGTCCCCAGTTCCTGGTCAGTGATTATGACATACATTGAGCAAGCTGGTCAACTTGTCAGATGACATCGACAAATACTGATACAGAAGAGCGTGGATGAGATAACTTATGTTCGTGGGAGTCGAAGCACTTACATCGGTGGGATTTTCTGAGCCACCCTAGGTATAACACGATGTATAAGTAGATTGTTTGGGTAAGAGGAAGGGTGACAAGCCTTCGCCGTATCGAGTGGTACATGCGGATCCTGAGATTTGCAAGTAGGGTCCCCCAGTGCTCTCCACATGTAAACCTTGTTGTCATCGCAGGCAGTTAGCAAGTAGTTGCCCTTGCGAACGAAGGCAATACCCTTGCAGTTGCGTGGATGCTTGAAGGACGCAAAGCTCCTGTCCCGTGCTAGGGTCCCAGACGTACACAGTGCTGCTCGCCCATGACGAAGTGACGAGATAATGCTTTGAGTTGGTCCAGATAAGCTGCATCGAGTTGAATTTGGAGGGGGATGCATGTATACCCCAGGTTCGCAGGGGAGTACCGTCCCAGGGATTGTAAGCCGTGACGTGTGTGTTGTTCGGGGTATCAGCGATGATCGCGTGGGCCGCAAAGAAGTTGACCCAGAGGGCTGCAGGGAAATCAATCCAGATGACAGAAGATACTGGGTAGTTCAAATGGATCTCGGACTTGAGTTGGTCCGAGTATATCTCCCACAGCTGGATTGATTTTGAACTGGCTGTCAAAAGCCAGTTGCATTCTCCAAATGTTTCGTGCGATAGTCGCGTGCAGTAGACAGGGCCACTGCACTTCAATGGACCCAGCACACGTTTGCGATTTTTTATCGTCCATACCATCACGGTCCCCCTCTCTGAACCTGAAGCGAGAAAACCTGGACTCTCGCAGTCCCCACCGAAATGCAACGACCTCACTGAACCAGGGTGTGTAAACTCGTGAGACATCTCGCAGGAGAATGCATCCCAGAGCAATACCCTCTCGTCTTGTCCTGCGCTGGCGAACCACTCTCCGCCACCACCCGAATATGCCATATCGAATACCACACTGGAGTGAGCATTTTGTATGCTTCGCTTTCGACCGTCGTCGTTGAGGTGCCAGAAGCAGATGTCTCCAGTAACGCTGCCTGAGATAATGATGTCGCTATTAGCAGAGTACGC
>JBBPJZ010000764.1:0-13833 GCA_038089015.1 Chalciporus aff. trinitensis | reverse complement strand
ATCGACTGTCACTGGCAAGAGGCCGTCAAGAGGGATATCTAGGGGCCATTCGTAACTTCCCGTGTGCCAGATTGGCGCATACGCCGTGAGCCTCCGATCAAATGAATTGCACGGCTCAACGGTCCCACCTCTAAGTCAATCGCAGTTAAGTTGTTAAATTGCTGCAACTCGTAGGCGTCATCGTCATGGTGTCGAGCATGCGAATACCATCTTTCAAGAGCCTCACGCTAATGTTGGTTGCATCATAGCACCTCAACGCCCACTAGGAATTCGTCACAAACGGTACCATTCGACTCGGAATTGCCCAGAGAATACAAACCTATGAGTTTTCATAACGAATCCGCTGGACATCGAGGCATAGTTGTCCCCATTGTAGGAGGTGATGTGAAGCACTCCGGATTTTCCAGCGGGACGTGGAGCCTGACACTGGCAGAAACAACGCGGATTAAAATTTGATGTGGCAGAACAAAAGGGGCAGCGAAAAGGGCGGATATTGGTTACTCCCCATATGGTATTCTCTTGAGCGTCTAAACCATATCCCGTTTAGCTCAGTTGGTAGAGCGCGTCACTAGTAATGACGAGGTCAGTCGTTCGAGTCGGCTAATGGGAATATTTTTTGGTCATCTTGCCCCTTATTCACGTGGTGTTCAATCCTCGACCATGACGGAGACGAAGTAGCTCCGAGTTTCTGGAGTTGGGGACTAGGTCTTCCTTATGAATGAGTATCTACCATGGTACTATTTCTACCACCCGAACTCGCTTTCGCCACTCTCCACTCATCGTAATTTTCTTTCACGTACGCCCGCAGGGCTGTCCAATCCCTACATTTCCTTGTCCATCCACTCGTCGTTCGGTCAACGTCAAAATTCCTCGCCTGCCACTCTGGCGGCTCCAACGTCGTATCCGCCGCACATAGTATACTCTGACGCACATAATTCATGCAATGATGCATGTGTTCATCGACTTTGCGTGGCTTTGGTTGGGAAAGCAAATGCGCAAACGCGTAAAGGCAATGCTGAGCATGGTGGGTTGAAACCGCGAATATACGGTGCTCTGGTCCGAGGCGGACGTATCCTAGGTCGGTAGCAAGGTTCGCCCACCACGTGGGGAGGGTTTCCTCCGAGATTTTGAAACATTCTGATTCTTCGATGGTAGCTTCGATAATTGGAAGCGTATCGCTGAGAGGAAGAGCAGGTGGAAAGTCGTCCCCGATCCATGAGTACACTGCATGCAGGTGCTAGATCAGTTGAGCGCAACCTTTGGACGAACGTCACTCACCGATTTCATCTGTCTGTGGGCTATTCGTCGTTCCTCTCCATGACCATTGGATGATCAAGAGGAAGATAACGTTTACGATGCCCAACAACCAAATTGTCACCTTGAGCGCTGATAGAAAACGGCCCGTTTGCATGGTTGTCGTGGCACCGTACCTTTAGCTCCTTAAATGACTTGAGAAACGTGAGTCCACTTCTTAGAATCCATGTGATGGCCGTGTTTCAAATTAATTAAAATCCGTCACAGGAACCCCAACTGCCTACATCGTGACTAGCGGTGATTCTCACCGCCACAAACACACGATCACGGTAATGACCGCCAGTATAAAAAGACCATGATGCACCGCATGCCTGTGAAACCCAATAGGGGTAAGCCAGAAAATCTAGCATACAGCAATATGATCGAAAATAAATACCTCCGAGGAAAAAACGGCCCCATTAGACAGTCATCTCGCCGTTAATCTCTACCTTCTAGAAAATTCCGGATAACCTGCATGTACGCCTCGCGTTGTTCCCAGTGAGGCAAGTGGCTAGAATCCATGAACTCCACCAGTTTGGCGTTAGGGATCTTATCCAAATAGACATTCGCCGCTGCTCTATCCATCAAAAAATCGAAATGGCCAAGGACAACAAGCACAGGGAGTTTTATATGATCAAGCTTGGAGCTGATATCCCAATCACGGTCGATTTCATGCTTGCGCCTCGGGGACAATGTCAGCTAATGACCAGAGTGGAACGAAAAAAGGGAATTACATTGCATTCAATACAGCCGGACGAGTCTCGTTTAGTTCAAGAGAAGCGGCAAGTTCGGCAGGGAACTCTTCAAGTTTGGAGAGGGGAGAGATGCGTGTGGCGAACAGAGATAGGAACCTCTTGGCGATATCTGGGTAGAGTGGAAGCGAAGTTTCGCCTTCCCGTCCTTTGATGAAGATATCCATCTCCTCAAACGATAGCACGCCGTCCCCGCGAAACCGGATCACCTTGTCGGACCTAATGCGCGAAAATAATGTGTCTGCCAAGATAAGTCGCTTTAGGCCTACGGGCTGGCGGCGAATGACAAGCTCAGGAGCCAACATTCCTCCCCATGAGTGACCTAGAACGTCAAAAGCGTCTTGAACACCTAGATACTGCACGAGGTTGAGTATCTCTTCGACGAACAGGTCAATTGTCCAGAATGTATCTTCCTTGTCAAGAAGCGAGGAGCGACCATTTCCAACCTGGTCGTAGAGGATGACAGGCCTGGCATCGTTTCCAGACGCTAGGTCAGCAAGTGGGAGCATGTAGTCATGTGAGAGTCCTGGTCCTCCGTGGAGAACGAGTAAAGGGGTCTTGCCACTCTTCAGGTTGCCGTAAACGCGGTACCAGGTCTCGAGGTGTTCACCACTGTAACTGAACGGTGCTTTGCCTTGGGATATCTGGGGCTCCATAGGTGTGATGCGGGTATGTTGGAAGGCAGACCAGGTCCGCTAGACAGAGATGAGGGTAGGGTCAGAATGTTCGAAACAGTAATCCCATGTCATTCAAAGATTCAGATGACCATGGTGATCGGGGCCCGTGACCACCACGATTTATCATCATCATCTGGTGAAGTTTCAAGGAACACGTTTAACATGTTTGGGTCCACGGACCAAGTTGAGCCATGATGATCAGAAAGAAAGGCTGTGCCCACTCTTTGTGTGAGAATGCGTGGGAGTAGAACGGCTCCGGGAGTTGCCCCGAGACTAGTAGTCGCGTGTCTTTCGCTTACCATTTTCACTGGTTCTCACTCAGGACGGTGATCAGTTTCATTTCTAATGTTAGAGCTACATCGTTGATGCGCCTATGCCCAAATCCACAAAAGGCCTGATGGAGATGGTTGGGGAAGTTATAGCTCTCTTCTAGTAGTCTGGGAGGAAACTTATCCTTGTCGCACCATTGCTATACGATCTGCATGGGGCAATACTCTCCACAGGAGCCAGCGGCCATCCTAGACCTCGAACGGGCCACATTCATTGGCGACACTTTGTCAGTATTGACATATGGTAGGTCTCTTCTTCACGCACTGGGTTCCCTGCGAAGAATATTCCCTGCTAAAGCCGACGACAATTGATAGGAGCCAGCCTCGTGCTTTACCTCCAATGCCTGAGGGCCCTCGCGAAAAGGAGGGATATGAATAACCGCTGGGGTGTCGTGCTCTACACCACTGCGATGTTTGGATGCAGCACCGTGTTCATTGGGCTCAACTCGACTGTTTGGAGAGACATGTTCGTCGACGACCGTGATTATCCCGGCGGACCTATGGGATACTCCCTTGGAATATACAACCAACCAATCGTCGTCGCTGCTAATGCTGCATTCGTCATCTCGAATTGGCTTGCAGACGGGTTATTGGTGAGAAACAATTGATGGTGTTGTGATAGGGAACTTTGCGTCTAACCACTCACTTCGAAGCTCTATCGCTGCTTCATCGTGTACGGTGGAAGTTATTGGGTGGCTACTCTACCGTCTATGGTATATCTCGCCAGCATTTGTAAGTTTTCGGCATCGAGCGTCATCGCATTATATGATCATGATCTAACCAACATCTCAGCAATGGGAATAATACTCCAATACGCCACATCCCGACCAACTGCTAACGCTTGGACGCAAGGGGCGGTACATTATGGGCTTGCATACTTCTCCCTGTCATGCTCCTTGAACATCCTCCTCACGTTAATCATCGCTGCAAGGATATTCGTGTTCCGACAACGGGTGCATAGCGTTCTCGGCAGCGAACACACGACGCCATATGTGTCTATTGCCGCCATGTTGATCGAGAGCTCTGCTCTTTATGCGTTCTTTTCGATTTTATTCATCGCTCCGTACGCTTCAGGAAGCAATCTATCCAACATCTTCCTTCCTATTCTCTCCCAAATCCAGGTGAGTTCCTGATTTGATTTTGTCCCGAGTGGAGGAATTGATGTTGGACTTCAAGGTCATCGCTCCGCTTTTGATCGTTCTGCGGGTCGCGGATCGGAGTGCATGGACGACCGATACGGGCACGGTCCCGACAAAGAGTTTGGTATTCACCCAGCCCTCGTCGGATGGAGAGACTCGCATGACTGAGACTCATGAACCCCACCAGAGGCTCTCTTTACAGTTCCATGACAATCCGTCCTTGAAATCATCGCTCGATCCAGAGCTCCCCGAGGCAGTAGGTGACATACGTGAGAAGAAAGGTGAAGAGGCTGTATAATTTCTTGTTCCTGTACGCATACAGCCACCCTTTCTTTTCACCCATTCCCGACACTCGTTACAAAACCATGGTCAAGTACCATCTTATTTATTCACCAAATAAAAATAGGCGTCTCCTAGCACGTTTCTAAGTTCTTGTCTGTGATTAGTCCTCGCAACACAGTCGCGTCACAATGTGCTCAGTAATTCAGAACGAAGTTAAATACAAATATAACACAGCGCAGAGTTATGACCCAAGAGATGTCATCTGTCTCATCGTCACACCTAGAAATAACTAGTGAGCAGGGGATGATATCTCGAGCAACTATTACGCACCAAGCTGCGGGATCTTGGGATTCTGCCAAAACTCCATCTCACAGGCTGAGTCCCCTCCAATGTTCCTCGCACATGAGATCTCAAACGTCTGATATGTTCCCCAAGGGCATGCGAGGCTGTTATTCAATGTGATAACGTGGCCCCACTCGAGAAGCATCGTGCCAAGGTGGGATGCCCGAGGAGGCCGTGTCGACCAGGAAATCTGCTTGACGTCTAGTTTCGCTTGAGTATCTAGTCGCCAAACGTCGACAGCAACTGGCTTCGTCGGATGCGACACATCCATCGAGATGGACTTGGGATCGTTCAATGCAATCTGGATGGTACACCGTTCATAGCCAAAGTCGACGGTGCGAAACTGCAGTACCGAAGATATCTGAGGCATATCAAACGTTGACAGAAATCGCGCCTGAACTAGATGAACACTCACATCCGGAGAGATCTTGAAGGTTCTCCCGTCTGGAGATATGGTGCCGATTTCCGTCATGCGTCTGGATGCATCGTCAGGCCACACACGCTTCGGAATTTTCGAGCTTATTTGGGTAAGAAGGAACGGGAAATTGGAGAAGTTTTGCGCGGTCCCATCTGTGGAAGACCACGGGACATTCCCAAGACCCATATAAGTCGTAGGGCGACGCAGTTGTGATATCGTTTTCGATTCCTTTGGTGTTGGGTGTTTTGCTTGGTAAATGGACATAGCATTCGAGATGGTGCACGCTAAGAGGAGGATGACAAACAGGGATGTGAAACCAGCTTCGATCATACTCCATCTGCGAGGAGCGTGCGCGAGATGACCTTGTCAGACTAGGTCGTAAGCTTCATGGGAGGACGAATTCAAAGAGGACTTGCCTGGTTCATCCGTGGGTTCGATGGATGTATCATCGCGAGGCAGGAGTTCGTATGTGGCAGGCATTCCTTCCGTGAGTTAACTCGGTAGGTGCGACTAGATACCGTGATATGGGAAGCAGTGCAGCTGGGCTTGAAGACTGCAACTGGATCAACTTCGAATTTTCTGAGAACGGGGTTTCATCATCATATCGCTCTTGTCAATTGATATCACCGACAGCGCCAGAATTTTCCATTCCGTGTTGATGGGAGAAGTGAATAAGATCCAATGGCACCTATTCGATAGAACACCGCAGCGTGGTCAAGGTGGGGACAGCCTGGGCGCTGTTACACAAAACGAGCTAAATTTAGCTTTCTTAGTCCTCCTTCGGCGAGTCCCAGGCTGCCCAGTTTGATCATAAATGAAGAACTGTAGGGAGTTTTAGCACGGAGAACTTGAAATCGGCCGCCGACGTTTACTTCTATCTGGGCTCACTGCCCCCGATGTGTCTGGACTGGCAGTGATCATGAGTCCATGTCCGTCAAAATGGAGAGAAGACCCTCACACCCTTATTGGTCAAAAGCAAGATCTAGAGAGAACATGCTGTCGCTTTTCCAAGGTGTGCTGTCCACACGACAATGGAAAAATACTGTAACGTAAGCATCGACGTCAATTAAATTGCTGTGCTTCCATGACCATATCCGCGGATGGAGATAATCAGCGAACTCCATCGACCTCAAGGCTGCTCCTGCGAACATCAGGGAGTCATGGACGTGAAGCCCTTCTTATTCTTGCGCCACCTCTTGGTTTGTTTTGTTACAGTTACAGTCCTCGTCACTGCAATCAGCTTCCTCTCTCTGTCGGCGACACCATCGAATAACCCAGGTGTGTATTTTGACAAGCCTCGGCTCGTATGTTCATGACGACTGCTCCTACCTAGGATTTGTCGGCGATCATCCTTCAAACTGGCCCATAGCTGTCGAACGGATCGGGGAGAGTGTCGCCCTTTTCCCAGAGAATACCAAACACTACGCAATGGGCACAGTGTTAGGGGAGAAGGAATGGCGGGCTCTGTATCCTCCTGCAAACGGCGTCGTTGAATTGGGATCGTCTCAGCAACGCTTTACCGTCGCAATGTTTCATCAACTCCAATGCCTGGACATCATCCGAGAGGAGTTGGTCGCTCCGGCAAATGGATCATCTTCTGGCATGTGGGATGAAGATCGGAGATGGGAGCTGACAAACCATTGCATGAATTATTTGAGGCAGATGCTCTTGTGCCAGTCGAATCTCGCTCTAGAATCCGTCCGTTCGGACGATCCACCAGCTATCGTAGACCTTACGCGTTCCAGATACACTTGTAGGGATTGGACCGTTATGTATGACCAAGAGCTATACTCGAGCAAGTAGTTCTGCAATAATAATACAATCACTTGCGCGTTTCTCGATTCGTCACAGGACACTGTAATCGATTTGTCTCACGATCAGTGTTCAACGTTCAACTTGAAACCAACTTGAAGTCTCGCGACAGCAGTAAATTGGTCAAAGTCTAATTCATGCTAATTCGGTGCTAATTCGGCTAAGCGAGCTTGTGAGAACCCGGTTAGCCCTCGGTTAGCCAAATTATGTAGTATCAATTAGCACGAATTAGACTTTGCCCTATTTACTGACTCGGTGATGCGGCATGCCTCCGAAGCAGATGACCATTGTATTCAATGCATCATTCTCGGATCTAAATGCTTTGATGAGATAATGCTCTAGCCTGCAGCTCAGATGAAACTTGCCTTCACAAATTGTGGAAGAAACTTTTTGTGTGCAAGTATAGCCGCATCATGATGGATTCTGTGAACCCCCGCCACATGCTTCCGAACCATAACTTAGTATGGCCACAGCCACGCAGGGATCGGGAATATTTCTATTGGCCTTGTGGCAACTAACAACATAGTGACACGCGGTACTAACTTCTTCGTGAGCCAATTCCATTGTGATTGTGCTTCGGCCTGGTGGGGGAAAATGCTCACACCGCAATTGCCAGATGCTGGTGCCACAAGAGTGCAGTGAATCGGGGTATGGGAGCCACATTGGACGATGTCCGAGTTGACGTGGACCCGAGGATATCCTTCATGGACCCCATCAAACAGGGGGCGAAGTCATTCACGATCATTTTAATGTGGCTGGCCATTTCTGTGCAAAGGTACCGATCCGCCGGGCAGCTCCAGAGGGCACTGTTCTTCTTCCTACATAAAGAGTCACTGCCATATCTCTTATATAAAACCCGTGCTGATCCCTTTTCTGCTCGCTAGCAGAACCCACGCAAGTGCAGCAGGAAACCCCAATCATGTTCGCTACTAGATTCGTCTTCTTCATACTAGCTTCCATATTGGTTGCAAATGCAGCCAGCATACCATCCGCTAAGCGTGACACGGCAGCCGGTACGCCTCAACCATTGCCAGGATTGACTGATAATTTCTTATCGATATTTCTCGCAGTTGACCACCTCAACATTTTGTCTGACTACCGTCGTTCTCCAGCAGGCAGTGCAGGTTTGTCTTGTGATATTCACCAGTGATTTTCCCTTGACACTTTGACTGCAGAGGAAGATCTGAGCCTTTTGTCGGACTACCGTCGTTCGGAAGCGAGTGGAGGTTTGTAAAGCCCTAGCCATGTAATCAAGTTTCCTTTGGTGACCATTTATTTGCAGGAAACCTGGATCGCCTCTCTGCTGTCCGTCACAGAGCTTCCAGTGAAGGTCGGTTAAAATCCCACCCGCCACATGAGTAGTTCATTTACAACAATTTATTGCAGGGGATGACTTAGCTCGTCTGTCCTCGCTCGCCAGCAGCCACATGTTTGTTTCAAATTTCTGTCGTGCTATGGAATAACTCGAATGACGATTCACCGCAGAGGACGATTTGGAGCTCTTGTCCAATTATCGCCGCTCAGCAGTTAGCGAAGGTTTGTGTTTTCACTCGTGCAACCCGCACGTCCTTGGTGACGATTCATCCACAGCAGACGATCTGGAACTCCTCTCCTCCTACCGTCGTGCGTGATTCGTCAGTGATGGTTGTTGTATTTATTTTCAGCAAGCCCTTGGTCGATGTGGACGTCTGTTTGAAAGCAGTGGATATGTATTGCGGTTTCATCCCGCCTCATCCTTTCGAGATGTTAGTTATATAAATAAATGGCAGAGTAATAGGAGCGGATCAGACTAGGAAGACTGATGGCATAGAAGGCGCAAACGGCAGAAACCTTGTGCACTCCTCAGTACCCCATTTTCACTTCCCACCCACACGGATCCCAGATGCGCTGATAAGATAAAATTATATTAACGATTGTGAATGCTTTCAAGTGTCGGAAGTTGAGTTCGAGACGCTTGTAAAGATAGAATCTCACACGTCCGCCATGCTTTCACATGCTGAGTTTTACAATTGAACACTTCGGAACTTGAAAAGATCTACGAGAACGGTATACCACCACGCGCGATAGAGCGTTTCGAATCCTTCCTCGGACACGATGGACTGGACACAGCTGAACACCCCTGAATAAGCCGATTGATCGGCATCGATTCGAAGTCTGATTCGAAGTGAGCAAGTCGGTCTTAGCACACAGGTTTCAATGCAGTACAAGGGAACAGATCAACACACCTGACAACCGGTTCCGCAACGGCACTCGGAGCCTCCGTAGTACTAGTCGAATTCGTATCGTCTGGAATGTCGTCTTGACTCTCACTGAGTGCCACGGTCTGCTCTTGATGACGGTGGATCGCTAATCGGATCTTGACGACTTCGAGAGGTCCTAAAACTGCTGCATGTAGCAGAGCAAGGGAAAGCCGTGCCAGACCCTGCTTTGACATGCTGTATAGAAATGGTAAATCTGGTATATAACGAGCAACGATTTTGTCGACATCTGGAGACAAGAGAGTTCTCCACGCGTATTCGAGAGCTATAAGCAGAAAAAGGCCAGGGGTTAGATATAGTAACCATGGACGGCGTCGCTCTGAGGGGGAGAGAATGGCATGGAGGGCACGGCATGGATTGAAGAAGGACGGTGCTTCTGGTGTCGTAATGGACCTTTTAAGTGACAGAAAACCAGATTCGTGAGGGGCAGAACTCATGAGCTACGAGACAACACACCGAACATATAAGATAGTGAATGGGACGCCGTAGAGAACCGGGATACAATAGCGAGCCGCAGCATCCAGAAGGGGATTCCATATGATCCATGGCAAGACCATGCAGTTATAACTCCATGGACACCACATCGAAAGAATGATGTGCGTCAAGGCCAACGGTACTGAAGTGAGTTCATCAACTATGATAAGAGGAAATTTTTAAATGCTTGAAATTTACCTATGCCTTTCAATAACCCTCTCCATCCCTGCGGTCGTTGGTAATCAGGTATATCGAGTGAAGATGATTCAAATACCCACCTCCAGTCTGATAACCCTCTTAAGCATGCGAGAATAACTTACCCCCGCCACATCCTTGTCTCCCACTGAGTCGAATACCGTCCCTGTTGGAGCATATTGAGCGCGAACACGGATAACGCCGCCTAGTAGTGCTGTCTTAAGTACAAGAGCAGAAACTCCAAGAGTGGCCTGCATCAGGAAGACCGCGGAAGTTGATGGGTCCCAGTTCATTAGTTAGTTGAAGAGCATAACAGCGGTGGTTATTTCGATAGCCTCATCTTCCCTTCTCATTTGCTTCGTGCGAATGTTTGCCAACTTGAACCCGGCAAACCTACACGTGCACCGGTATCAATTACGTGCACTACCGGCATGGCCCCAGCATACCGCGAGTCCACTCCTCTTGTGCAGTTTGACACCATCGAGGACGGACCCTGATTGATATAAAACCAAAGTAGTAAAGAGCATAGGACAAATCCAAGTACAGACAATTGCAAACAATTAAAATGAGACACGACTCGGATGCAGACTGGTATTACAGCACGGAAAGCAGATCCCAAATCCCAAATCCCAAATACTGTTTACACTTCACAAAACTTCCAAGACCTCCGCACGGATGTCCTTTGGGACGTTGGTTCCAATGCCTGGGACAACTACTTCATGATCTGTTGCCACCCTTCGATAGGACCCATCAGGCTGCCTTAAAAGTAACAGCGCGTTGAACGGCTGTCCGAGACGAGCAATAAGCTGCAAGGCTTTGGTGTAGTCGTCCGGTGAAGCCTGATGAACCTCCTCCACGATCGAGACACGGATCAGCTCGGTGTCTGCCTCTGCTTTGTTCACCGAGTTTTCGTTGGAGTTTGTATCAAGCTCCGTCTCGTCTGTGGTCTCGTCTGCGCAATCGGACCCGCTAGATGATCCTACGATATCACCAATCCACGGGTTCACGAATACCAACTTCCGCGGCTCTTTCAACGCAAGAGAGTCTCCTGTCGTGAACTCCACTTCTCCAAGCCCGGCGACCTTGGCATGGTAAACATTCTTCTCGTCCTTGGAGAGACTCTTGACGGAGAAGGCAATGCAAGGAAGGTGAAGCCGAAAATGAGCAAACCGGACCGGCTGTAGGCGGGTCACTCGACCATAGATGATGCCAGCATCGAGGGGTGAGAATAGTGCGCGCAGTTCTGACACTCGTTTTTCTAGATCTTGTCCCTCGAGAGATGAAATGGCGCAAACCCTCTGGATACAGACGGCGGGGGAAGAGGGAAGACACGTGTTTTTTGACGACGGTTTTCCAGTCCATGCGAGCACATTCGCCTCACCCGAGCGAGTCACAATCGCTTCCAAAATACGGCCATGGGCAGCTTCCTTATCATCCTCGTCCAACGGGTTGGTCATCCTCGAAAGCGTCTCCCAGAGTTCCCTGACACGCCCAGAAGCGTACAGAGATTCGCATAGCCTCTGATATGCCTTGAATTGGATTTCTTCGAAGGTCCAACCGAATATCTTGAATCAAGGATAAGATTATACTCTGACATACAATCAGGGATATTTACCAGGCCGATCGTCACCAAAGGGCTTGATTGTTTGGATGGTGAGAGATGCTTTGTGTGTTCCAATGTCTGGATCGCATGCTCATATTCTCCTTGTTTCAAGTACATACTGGCCAGGACCTGCGGGTGTGTAAACGATGACGTTCGCACTTCGATGATACACGTACGTGGTGGTGATAGTGTGTGGCTTCTTCTTCAACAGCGATCAAGTGACACATGCGCGACACTGCGTCCTCGCGTTTTCCGGAGACGAATGACAGGACAGCCTGGGTGACCTGACAATTAATAAAAACAGGGATGAAATACTTCAAGCACGCACCTTGACGAGTAAAAGGTAGATATTATCGCACGGGTCGCAGGCATGAAAGACGATGTCAAATTCCTGTAACGCTCGCTCTTCGTCCCCTTGTCCCATACGACACAGGGCAATCGCGATATAAGCAATGGGAGATGGGTTAATTTGAAGAGACTGACGCGCGAACCGATGAGTACTACGATCGGAGACCGAGTGAGAAACTACCTTGTTAGCATCGTCGAGTGCTGAATTCCATTGAGACAGCCGCGTTCTTATAAGAGCGCGATTCGCGAGTGCATATGCATTGTAAGGGGCAATCGTACATCGCTTGATGTCTTCAGATAGCATACTTTCTGTATTCACGAGGTCGCCACGACTCCATGATTGGAGCATCAGCTCGGTCACGTGCATAAGTGGTGGCTGAGAAAGAGGCTGGTGATGGGGACCCAGTCCGAAAGGCGATGTCAGTCATGGAAAACACCCATGATGAATAAAAAGTACCTACATAGCCCTGGAAATAAACTAGGGGAAGGACTTCGTCAAGATCATGAACTGTGATCTTTGTATCATGTCCACATGCAAGACGTCTCTCATTAGGGGAGAGGGTGATGGAGTAGATGGCTTCGGCATGCTCAATAACGGGGCCGATTTGCTTTTGTGAAAAGGTGTCCCATAGCGAGACAGAGGTACCAGATGAACACGCTATGAACCTTCCGTTGGTTATAATACTTGTTTTATAGACATCATTGTGTATCGTCCATTCCGAGCGTGAGGACGTGGAAAGGTTGAAAGAAGTGATCTTGCCTGGGGACGCGGCGAAAAGTTGTTGCCCATCATTGGACCAGGCAAGTGGGGTGACTGGACACGACTTGACTTCGACAGGGATGTCAAAGAGCCTGTTACCACTGCGAGTGTCATACACGCGCACGGAGGACTTATTGTATGTCGCGGTGGCGATTAAATCACCTGCAGGGGAGAATTTGACGCCATAAACCCGGTCATCATGGCGCAATGGTGCAACAAGAGAGCGACCATTTGTGAGGCCAAAGATGCGGACCGTCTTGTCATCTGATCCAGAGGCAATCCGTGTCGAGTCGCTGGACACGTCGACTGTGTTCACATCACCAGAATGATCTGGGATCTCTAAGATTTGTCGGTGAGTGGCAGCCTCCCAGACTATCACCTTTTGTCCCCAGTCCCCAGTCACTATCCATTGTCCGTCTGGGGACACCACCACACTATAGACGTTGCCTCTTGCGGACATCCTCGGTGACACCTCCATTCCATCCTCCAATCGCCATTGCCGAATCGTTCCCCCAGGACCTCCTTCAAAAATATGTCTTCCATCAGCTGCGAAGCTAACTCCATAAACCGCATTTTGAGCTTGAAGTTCAGTGCGTTTGTGAGCGTTTGGAACTGGGTAAACTGTTAATAGAATGCCACCTTTCCTAATCTTGAACGTACCTGTCGTTGGACCCTTAGGCATCTTCACCAATCTTGCTAAAATCACTGGATGTCCTAGAGTTCAAAGGGTGTTGGCAGTATGCGACGAGGGGGTCTCAGGGAGTCCTTGGTACTGCGCTTGCAACACGCCCGAGGTGTCTGCCATATCATCTTCTCACGGACAGCCTGAGTGTCGCCCCGTGGTCTTGGAGGACCACATGTATGCAGCAGTATGCTGGCCGATACAGCATCCCTGAACTTTACGAATTGCGTGATCGCAGAGATAGGCCATTTAGAAGCCTATTAGAAGGGGTCAACTTGAGCAAGAGATGACGGTTGAACGTAACGTTAAGCCGAACATCCTCACACGGTTCAACTCGTCCACGTACTACTATTCATGTAGACACGCTCTCAAAACTGGTGCAGGAAATTACAGTAGTCAAGGTATTACATGTACAGCCAGGAAGTAACTGTGAGCAAGCAAGATGGGAGCATGAGCTATTGAAGTACAG
>JBBPJZ010000763.1:0-13839 GCA_038089015.1 Chalciporus aff. trinitensis | reverse complement strand
TCGCAGCAGCAGCTGGACTTACTTGCGTGGTGCATTGGCTACTGTTGATCGGCCTCTCCTTGGATGGATTGGACGTTTCTTCTTACATAACATCAGGTAATTGGTCCTCGCTTTGAGCGCCTTCGTTACTCAAGTATCGAAACGGCCACGACCATGTTGCCCACCACATTTGTGAGTTAGCTCCCTTTCAATGCAGTGTGTGCAAATGCTAATGCCGTCATAGACCCTCTCGCACCGTTTTGTTCGTTTTCGTTTTGTTGTATTATCTGCAATCGCTCTCCTGGAATGTCTGATGGGCTTTCACAGATAATCTACCAGAAATCACCAAATGTATCAAACCAGTCTTGGGCGAAGAGTACAATTATGACTCCACGGTACGTCCGGTGCACATTTGAAATAATCCTGCTAATGCATAAACGTCACTCGGCTTGTCTCAGAACTCTTTTCGGGCTCTGTACAGAGCGTTTACTGAATGTATCTTTATCGAAGACGATGGAGAAGTTGTGTTTTACAAGAACAGAGAGGGGAAGGCTGCTCGTCAGCTTGCAGAGGAGGCGATCTAAAGGATTGGTTTCCCCTTTGATGCCCAATGCCGGTTCGTTGGCCACACTGAACCCCCTTCATACGAAGGTCACATCCGTTGGAACGTATTGGAGTCCATGAATATGATCACGCCCAGTCCAAATGCAGAGAATGATACAAGTGAGAGATGCAAACGTCACAGGGGATTGCCCACAAGAGATCATGCAAAGTAAGGAAAGAGGAACATCGGGGCCGTGATATGGGATCTCGCCAAGTACGCCTTTTCTATTCCTGACTTGGTACACAATCAATGCGACCTTGTAAATCTGCACCATGCGCATGCCATTAATTGTTGATATCATTAACGCACTATGCTGGGGCGAGGGGAAAGTACCCCATGCATGCGGTTGTCCCCTCCGCTCCTCCCTATCGTATTCATTGCAGGATATAACGAGCCTAACTCTACACTTTCGTTGATGTCCATGTCCTCGATGTCAGCGCGTGACCTGCAAAGCATCCGGAGAGAGGGTGTTCTTATCACCCTCGAAGATTTGACACTCTGTCTCCCCATGCCCGTTAGTGGTTATGATATCGAGCTGGCTCAGTGATTGTACAAGATCTGATAGCGAGCTGTCGTCGCTTGAATTCTGCTCAAAACCCGTCTTTCTCCGGAGGGGCAGAATTTCGTCAGATAAAATGGGGGATGGTGGCGTTGGTAAGGATGTATCAAGAGGTGGGGTGAGCCGGGAATCGGCGAGAAGGCTGGGTAAGGGGAGCGTGTGGGAGTTTGAAAGTGGGCTGGGGCGAGAATGGGGGTCGGGAGATGGGTGTCGGGAGGAGGAGACAGAACTACTGGGGGATATCAAACCAGAGGGAGGAGAAAATATAATGGCGCCAGTCTCTCTTGGTGGTTCTTTTTGGCGTGTGATTCTCTCAAGCAGATCGGGACGGTCGCGGAGAAATTGTGGGTGGGTGAACTCCCAGGCTCGGGGAGACACAGACGTGCGTTGATTATGAATCTGTTGCAAGCAAGATAGACAAGGGATGATGCAGGGGAAAGGAGCCGTTACGAACAACTTGGAACGCTTAACATATTACGGAAGACTCACCTCGAATCCATACCGCTTGACCTGCCGGACGAATCTTAGGAACTGTGCACGTTATGCGAGTTGAGCAGCGGATCGCAAAAGTACATGTATATACATACGTCGTTACGCATGTAATTGAAATGCAACACTAATACGTTCTTGGTAAACTCATCTTCGTCTGTTACCACAAAGCTGGGACGATTCAGATTGGAGACCACTTGAATCAAACAACTCAGGAACCGTGCATAAAAGGAGATAATACCTTGTTCCTTGTTCCTTCCAGGCAATAGAAGGCCGGGATTTAGGATCGTTGACCATTCTTAACAACACAGAATTTGTTAGCAGCCCCACCGTGAGGTGAAGAAACACTCACCGATAGAGCTTTGTTACAAAAGGAGTAGGACTTGTCACGCCATCAGGCCCAGGGGGCACGTTTTCCAAGTCCTGGTCACTGGAATACCCTGACACCAGTCCTCTTCGTTGTGTGTTAGACCCCGGGCTGCCGAAGGGGGTGAGATGGCCCTTGCTTTGGTTTGACTCATCTGAGGACTGATTTCGATCTCCAGGAGAAGCATGACCTGGAGACCCCCTTGACCTCAACGAGCCAAACGGTGAATCAGCCATAGCGCTCGTAGTTGATACAAACGCGAACTAGCCACGAATGGTAGGTTATAGTACATCATGGCTGCCCTACAGCATTGTGGGGTTACTTAGTCTGGTGATGGACCACCACGTTGGCAAATACAATTGATCAGTGGCTGTGCCAACCCCCCTGTTGCCTGGTTCAACTTCGAACTTCGACTACTCACTGACACCAGTTCAGCTGGACCTCCTCATACCCATTCCTTCAATCTATCCAGAAACTACCGTCTGTATTATTCTGTCCCTGAAATGACCACAACAGTACCCAATATGTCAAATCTGAAGCAGGGCAAGCTCTCCTTTACGAGCGCAAAACGAACAAATGCTGCAACCAACGGAAAGGCGAAGAAGGGGACTTCTGCTACAAAAAGCTCGTCTTGCCCCACAGAAAAGGATAAGACAGAGCATAAAGACACATCAGCTGAAAAGCAGAGTGATTCACGGCCCAGCAGGGTTGTTGAGATCTCCTCTGACGAGGAAGACACTATTGCAGCGGAGTCAACCGTTCCGGCCAAGCGGACCCGCTCCGGGACGAAGCCACGATCCTCTTCTGGAATCACTAAGCAAGCTCCTACTCCTGCGCAAACATCGAAGTCTGAGAAGCAGGAACAATCTCTAGTGGAGGCAGAGCAGGAGCATTTGGATGTCGAGGATAAGGCAGGTCGTTATCGCAGGTACTACAATGAAGTTCGGTCAAAGATGGGGTACATGCAACCCAGTAAGCATGAACAGTCTGTTCTGAATGCCGCGGAACTTTGCTCATTCAATTTGCATTTTTAGTTCATTCCGAGGGTCAAAACAGGATTCATCAAATGCTTCGTTTCTTTGACATGTGAGTTTATTCAGAGATAGAGGCTTACCTTGTGCTCACGATGCTCAGGTCATACGAATTTGGCCCATACATTGGAATGACAAGATTGGAACGATGGAAGAGAGCCGAAGCTTTCGGGCTTAACCCCCCGATCGAGGTAAGTGGATAATTTCTTCCCGGCTTGCTTAAATATATATCCACTCCCAGGTTCGAGATATTCTGCTCACGAAGGAGGGAGTGGAGAAAGCTGAATATGCTCACTCTGTGTTGCACGGCGAAGTTTGAGGAACCCCGCTGAATTCTAACAAGATAAAACGTGCGTGTGCTTCTTGTACTCGCCGAAAGCGAATTAAAGGCGCTCTTGATTCCCAGTGTTTATCCTACTAACTCTATACCTTTTGCTTGTACCTGCTTTGCTAAATTATAGTCACTGTTGTTGTCTGTATTCGATGTATCTTGAAAACCGAAATATTCACAGTGGGGATTTGAAAATTGGCTTCAAGCTCAGTGCAACCTACAGTAGCTGTTGTCCGTTTTGACCCTGTTCCTGGTCCAAGGTCTGGTCTTACTACTCGCAGCCCCCCACTTCCTTACATCTGACACTTGGCCTCATTTAGCACCGTCCGACTCGGAGGACTTTCTTAATCAACATAGTACCGTGTCCAGCGTCTACGAGTTTTGCTTATACAATGACTTCGGGCCCCAGCACGGCTTCCGCCACTTCGCGATGTAAGTTATGTGATACTCCCCTCATAAGCACACTTCGCACCTAGGAATTCGGACTGATCGGCGACTCGCTAGAGTCGCATCGGCACCTGGCTCCCTGCGGCCACTTCCATGGAACGTGGAAATGCACTGACTCATGTGCTTTCTGACTGCTCGTGAGTGAATCGCCCCCCAACTCCACTGCAAGTTCAAACGTTCATGCCTGCTTGCTCTCACGACCACTGTTCCGATCCAGCAATGATTTCGCTCGGCCTGACTCCCATTCATGCACCGTATGAATGTATCCGGGCCATTCTCCCCATTGGCTCTCTGGGTCACTTTTAATTGGCTCCGCCAACGGAATATTATCCGCTTCGAGGGTTACTTTTAACCACGCCATTGCAGGCGCCGTGGAAAGGACCTTACCAAAGCGTCAACGTCTATCAGAACTCTCACGGAACCTTCCTCGATCCCCTTGCGTAAAAACATGGTCCCACTATGTTTCCGGGCTTGTTTACCAACGCTCGGTAAGTAAGCGAGGCACATTGGTAAATTCTTGAGAGAATAGGACGCCACCACCCACCCTTTGCTCGCTTATTGGATTCAGCCCGCTGAGGGCCATCTGTCCCCGTATTCCGGTGCTCACTCAAAGAGCTGTACTCGGGAGATAGGGTGAGGGTGAGCTTCCATAGTTCCTCCGCCTTCAAAATACCTAAATGGATATCTCTTCAGGTGACTTTTATCCGATCGGTCGGCTTTACGGGAAAGAGGACCTCTATCCAGTTAGTCTCCATGCAGTTTCCAAGGCACCTGAGCCCAATGAAATTTCCTTGGGGTACTGGCATGTGGGCCGAGAGGATTTCTCTGACCTCGTGCGTCCACTTTATCAGAATCGGGGTTTCGTGCCAAATTCTCTGATTGCCCGCTGCTTTCTAATGGGGTTTCTTGTCCCTTGCACCAAAGTATAAAGAGAGATCATCGGCTTCCCACCACAACAAGTGGACTCAACTCCATTTTTTCATACCCATTTCGATGTCTGCCCTTCTCCAGTCTGAAGTGGACGTGCTTATTATTGGTGCTGGGCCTGCCGGGCTCATGTGCGCCAACGCCTTGGCCAATGCCAAAGTTAACGTCAGGATCATCGACAAGCGGTATGTACCCGTGCGCTCTTCAAGTATTACTTTAGGCTGTTGCTGATTGCTAAGCAGCGCTGCCAAAGTGGCGGCAGGCCAAGCTGACGGTATCTCTCCGCGAACTATCGAGGTGTTCCAGGCGGGTCCTTTTCTCGCTTTGACTGTTTCCCTGCGTGACGGTCCTCGCAGAGTTATGGCATCGGCGAGCGCCTGCTGCGAGAAGGGTGTCAAGTACACATGGCTGTGAGTTATCCAGATATTAGGCGTATATCCACCTCACTTATCACGTCACCAGGCCTTCTACGACCCCGGTCCAAATGGCGGTATTCAGGTGATTACGACAACGCCTGAACATCGACCGAGTCTCATTGCATTCTAGCTCTCGAGTCGGGCCCCGGATATCACTGCTCCTTCCGCCCGCTACCCTTTCGAAGTATGTCACATGGCTCTCTAAGGTTTCCTTTTCACAGGATGCGTTTCTAGCTTGCACTCCACCAAGGTGGAATTGAATCAATATTTTTGGATTCTATGAAATCCCTCGGTGTTGAAGTTGAACGGTCAACCATTCCCACTGCAATTGAGTTGTCCACCGACGAAGCAGAACTCGCAGACCCCACTTCACACCCAGTCAAGGTACGTAGGCGTCATGCGTGAAAGTCTACTCCACCCTCATGGAGAAAAATCAGGTGACACTCGAACATCTTGAGGAACCCGATGGCGAACCACATGAAGAGGTTATCCGTGCCAAGTATGTACTGGGAGCAGACGGTGGGCATATCACGGCTTCCAAACGTTTCATACGAACTCATAGTTACCCACAGGTGCCCACTCGTGGGTCAGAAAAACCTTCGACATTTCTATGGATGGCGAACAGACCGGTGAGAACATATTCTCACAATTACCCTGTATTTTGGCTTCTGAGGAAATAATCTGTTTCCGATTTCGTCAGAGTTCATTTGGGGAGTTTTGGACATGGTTCCGGAATCTGATTTTCCCGATATTCGGAACAAGAGTCTTATCCATTCCAACAACGGGTCATGTTTGCTTGTTCCTCGGGAAGCGGATAGAATCCGGATCTACATGCAATTATCCGACAAAGATATGTTGAACCCCGTTACAGGACGTGTTGATAAGGAAAGGATGGGACCTAAGCAACTCTTGGAGGTCTGTTTTTAGAAATTTCAAAGAAATATTGTCCTAACATGGTGTGCAGGTCGCACAGAACTCTCTCAGTCCTTATACGCTTAGCCCGACGGACGGTATTAATTGGTGGACACTATATATTAGTGAGTTGCTCATTTGAAGGGTTGTTGCGCTTTTCCGTGCTCATCGTTTCATTAGTTGGTCAGCGCGTGGCATCCAAGTTCTCTGTCAAAGATCGCGTGTTTATCGCCGGAGATGCGTGCCATACGCATTCGCCTAAAGCAGGTAAATCGTCTCGCAGTCCATCTAATATGCTGTCAGGCTGAATGTTCAACCAGGTCAGGGAATGAATGCAAGCATGAACGATGCCCACAACCTTGGTTAGCCCAGTACGCTTACAGGTCCCGCGCACATTCTGACACATCGTAGCTTGGAAACTCGCCTTCGTGCTTCGTGGTTGGGCGGACATGTCCCTTTTATCGACTGTAAGTTCCTGTACCGTGTATATCGGGTATGGGCTAACAATATCTAATTTGTAGTACGAGTCGGAGCGCCGAAAGTACGCACAGGATCTCATTGCATTCGACAAGACATTCTCCACGCTATTTTCCGGCAAACCCTTGACCTCGGACAATATGGACGGTGTTTCTCATGAGCAGTTTCTGAAGTAAGTGCTGAAAAGCATTTGTTACCGGGGCAGCTCTACTGACCGTGAACTATCAGGGCATTCCAGACCTTTGGCGGGTTCACGAGCGGTATTGGTGTGCACTACAGCCCATCTGTAGTTGTAACCGACGCACATCAATATTTGGCTACCAACCTCATCATCGGCGAACGTGTTCCACCACAAAAGTTCGTCCGAGCAGCGGACGCATGGCCATACGAACTCCAAGATCTCCTGCCCTCCGATTTCCGCTACAAGCTGGTAGTCTTCACTGGCGATTTCAACGAAGCTACGCAAAGGGAACGCATCGAGTCTATGGTAAAGGACTTGCAACGACCTGGGTGTTTCCTGCAGAGATACGCCTCGACGAAACCTTCGAGCTCGAGATTTGACATAATCACGATCAGCAAGGGTAGAAAGGAAGAGTTCGACTTTTTGAAAGTCCCATCATTGTTGAGATCACATTGGTCAAAGTAAGTGCACGTTTGATTTATAACCTGGGTGGTATTCAACACAACGCGTCCTGCAGAGTTTTGATCGACGACAGTGACGTCACCGGCGCTGTCGGTGGTCGGGGCTACGCATACTACGGGATTGGTGATGAAGGCGCCATCGTGGTGGTTCGCCCTGACGGATATGTTGGCACGATCGCGCCTTTGGATGGCGGTGTTTCCGAGATCGATGATTATTTTGCACAGTTCTTGAAAGTATGAGAGCAAGACCGTCTGGATCCATGGATCGAGGCGTACACGATCATAGTGTTTTCTTGTAAGCTATTGTATTTAGAACCATTGTATTGATACTTTTCTTACTACCATGCATGTCGCATACTAGTAGTGGGTCGCAGTGGGTTGTGTTTTGCCTTTTAGGGCGACTCCACTATGACAACTTGAAACCCCCGGACCATACCCGCCTCGCCGATTGAACCTGGGGTAGTACACCATACGGCTATGTATCTTGAACCTATGCTTGCCTAAGTAATGGGAGCTAGCGTGGTGATAACCCGGGTGGATAACAGTCGATGACGAGCCACAAGTTACGCTGACTTTAGGGTGCGATCAAGGCCAAGGACCTTGGCGAGCCAGTACCAAGCTGGACAAAAGCAGGCTAGGCACTACTCTAGACTCAGCGGCGACAGCGTATCAAAAGTTGTCGCTTGTCAATACATTTGGCCGGTGAGGCCTTGAGGGGCGTACGTCACGAGTTACAATCCTCCTTGATGGAGTAATTTATTGATTCGGCGCCGTCATTTACCATGATCCACTGAGTTGGATAAAGTTGGGTCTGTGCCGCTTTTCCTCCCAACAGCAACTTGATCTCGTTGAATATTTCCAATGTCCCAAGAAAGTCGCGTCGATGTGCTCGTTATTGGAGCTGGCCCTGCAGGACTCATGTGTTCCAATGCTCTTGCGATGGCGGGCGCAAACGTTAGGGTCATTGATCAAAGGTACGATCTCGAAGCACCTCCGTTCGGTATCACGAAAAACTAAGCTCTGGGGTATCCTAGATCCGCGAAGGTTGCTGCTGGTCAAGCAGATGGTATTCAACCAAGGACGATCGAGGTCCTACAGGTGAGGGTCATACTCCATCATGCTCCATCTTCTCTTAGGTTTTGACCCCGCGACATAGAGCTATGGCCTGGCTGAGCGCTTGATCCGTGAGGGCAACCAGATGCACATGTGTGTACGTGAAGGTATACACTTCCGCAAAATAGCATAAGGTCTAATGGGTTATGGTGACTCAAGGCATTTTACAACCCTAATCGTGATGGAGAGATCGAGGTGCGAGCATTGTCCAATCATGATGTATTTCTTCAGCATTTGAACGGCCTTTCGTGCAGTGTACAGGTCGTGCCCCAGATGTGACCGCACCCAGTGCGCGCTTTCCGTTCGAGGTACTTGTCATTGTCGTCGAGCCAGTCTTGCTTTCGCCGACCTTAGAGTCCCTAGATTACCCTTCATCAAGGAGCGATAGAAGCGATCTTTCTTGACTCTATGAAGCACCACGGAGTACAAGTAGACCGTCCGATAAGGCCTTTTGCTATTGAGATTTCAGAGGACGCCGATGATTTGTCAAGTTCTTCATCATACCCAGTCAAGGTGGGCACCCATGATCAAGATACACGCATCCGCTTACCAGAAACTCCCGGTCCTCTGTAGGTTACCCTAGAGCATTTAGATGCAGCAGACTGCGAGAACAAAACAGAAACTGTACATGCCAAGTACGTCGTCGGAGCAGATGGTAAGGCCGCATTCTACTCGTATGAGATGATTGGAACTCACATGAACCCATAGGCGCGCATTCGTGGGTTCGGAAAAGCCTTGGCATCTCCATGGATGGCGAGCAAACTGGTAAAGTTTCCATGTCGTGTGCAGTCCGTGTAGCTTCACTCATTTGACTCTATTAGACTACATTTGGGGTGTTGTTGACATTGTCCCAGATACGAATTTCCCTGATATCCGGAACCGGACCGCTGTTCATTCAACACATGGGTCTCTCATGGTTATACCTCGTGAAGGCGACAAAGTCCGCCTATATATCCAGTTATCCGACAAGGATGTTGTGGACCCAGCGACCGGAAGAGTTGACAAGAACCGAATGAATCCAGAGAAACTTCTCGCGGTAAGGGATTCTCGAGAAATCGTGGCTTCATTGTGTCGTTCATGAATGTCACTAGGTCGGCAGGAAGATTTTCTCCCCGTTTGAGTTGAAGGACCCCAAGGAGATTGACTGGTGGACAATTTACATCAGTATGTTCTCCCCAATGTTTCCAGAAGCGATCGCTAACCGTACTTATCAATCGCCAGTTGGGCAACGTGTGGCATCTAGTTACTCGGTCAAAGGCCGAGTCTTTATCGCCGGCGATGCTTGTCACACACATTCCCCAAAGGCTGGTAAGATTGTTGCTTCTGAATGAGAAATCTGGAAACATATCCGTTGTTTAGGCCAGGGTATGAACGCCAGTATGAACGATACCCACAACCTTGGTACGCATCTTCCTCTGTTGATAGGCGTAAACTGATAATGTTTCAGCATGGAAGCTTGTGCAGGTTCTCAGGGGTTGGGCTCGTCCCTTACTTTTAAATACCGTAGGTTCTCTGAAACACTTCCCCTTCTGTGTCCATTAACCTTTCCCCACTTAGTATGAGCAAGAAAGGAGAAAGTATGCTCAAGATCTGATAAACTTTGATAAGGAATTTGCAGCTCTATTCTCCGGAAAGCCGAGGACAGCGGAGAACGAGGATGGGATCTCTCACGAACAGTTCTTGAGGTTAGCTATTCAGTCCGAACGATCGGAGAGAGCTTTCTCTCATCCACATATATCACACGTTTATCAGGGCCTTCCAGACGTTCGGCGGTTTCACCAGCGGTATCGGAGTTCACTATTCTCCCTCTGCGATCGTAGACGTCAAGCACCAGACATGCGCAGAGGACCTTATAATCGGACGAAGAATGCTCCCACAGATGTTCATTCGCGCAGCCGATGCACGTCCCACAGAGATCCAGGACATGCTCCCCTCCGACGTCCGGTTCAAAGTGTTACTCTTCCTGGGACACTTGACTGAGGCACGGATTGCCGAAGCAAACTTGCTCGCGGAGGAATTAAGCAAACCCTCGAGTTTCCTCCAGAAATACAGCGCGGATGGGAAGATTGCAACTGTATTCGATATCATTGCGATCACCGCGGGCAAAAAGGATGACATAAACTATTTGACCGTCCCAGCGTTATTCCGTTCCCATTGGTCCAAGTGCGTGCTTTTGTCATGCAGTTTTCATGTGGGTGGTTGTCTGATACAATGAATGCGTCATGTCTATGTCACGCAGAGTCTTACTGGACGATACCGACGTCACGGACAGCAAAGGTGGTCACGCATATGAGAAATTCGGGATTGACACGAAGAGGATGACGATTGTGATTGTGAGACCGGATGGGTATGTGGGGATGGTTGCGCCGTCGAGTGCGCTCGAGGATCTTGATGCTTACTTTGACACGTTCTTGATTCCTGCTGGATCAAAGTATTAGTGCGCCGCGAGCTTTAATCTGCTTGTACTCTTATCGGTTGATTGAATATACTGTATACCTTGTACTTTTTCTCACTGACAATCCAGGGTGTACAATTGAAACATGTCTCTCGCTCTCTCTCCCCAGATACCACCAGGTTGGCATTAGGTTGTTCAGAACCTTCAGCACTGGAGGGTTCATCTCTTTCTGGGCTGTTGTGATCACCGCCTCGACCTTCACGGGATCCGGATATGAGGAACAGAGAATGAACATATAATGAACAGGTATGTTCCAGGGGGTATCTTGTACAATTATCTTCGAGCCTAGTCATAAAATAACACCATCCACCCATCCATTCCAAGTCACACTCACCCTCTCCACCCCGGCAAAGGCGCCGCCTCCGCACTCCCAATCGGTACCCTCCTCGCCCCACCCCCTCTCCCTGCCGGCACCTTCGGCGGTACCTTGGTTGTCGCCAAGCTCGTACCCGTCCCTCTCGTCGGTACTGGCACCTCCGCTTTAGGCTTCGACAGCGGCGGCGGCACTCCCACTGGAGACGTCGTCCCTCTTCTCGTTGGCTTCTCTCGATTCTCTTTCTCACCCGCACCGATCGTCTTCGGTTTACTGCTTGCAGTTGTAGTCGGGACGGGTGGACTGTCCCTTGCAGGTTTGCTCTTCTCCTTCGCGTTGGAGTTACGTTTCTTCAGATCGTGTTGGGAGGTCTTCCCGGGGACCTTGACAGCGTTCCGCTCTGTCTTTTTCTCTCGGAGAGGACTGTCGTCGTCGTCTCCGGGTGTGGGTACGGGTACGGGTGCTGCTTTCGTTTCAATAGTGGGTAGCGGGGGCTGCTCCGTTGGCGTTGTATCCTCACATCCCAATCCATCCAATTCATCCACCGTCTCAAGTACGGGTATGGGTATAGACTCGAGTTCAGGGCTATATTAGCGAGCATGAGGATACGACTGAGCGGACTGGGTTTGGCGGGCGAGTAAGCGTGTATCATATGTGTTGCAAGCGGTTTTGCCATAGGGAATGGACGACGGGTGGGTGGAGGCGTTCGTGGTGGCGCCGCGCCTGGTTTTGCGACAGGTGCAGGCACGGGTGGGGATTCGATGATGATTGGGATGGAAGGTTCCGGCTCGACGTCTGCCTCGTCTTCGAGTGGGCCGAGCAGTGTGTCGGGTGGGGGTGGTAACGATGTTCGAGGTGAGGGTGGTGGAAGGACAAACGATGTTGCGAGTATCGATTTCGTCGACCCCAACGGATTGTGATTCTGAATTTCCAGTTTAGACTTGGAAACTGGGACTGGCACGACGATGGGGATCACTTCTGTTTCGTATGGGGGTTCCACGTTCGTAGGAGGGGGAATGGAAAAGAGGGAAGAACGACGGGAGACTCGCGTTTTACGGCTGCTGCTTGATTTGCCGACGACTTTCTGTTTACGAGGTGATTTGCGAGGTGATTTCTTGATCTCGTGAAGGTGTGCGGCGAGGTCTGGCGATCGAGGGGGATCGTGTGTGGGGGAAAGCATTTGTTGGACTTGCCACGATCGCTTTTCTTCCAGGAATTTGATTCGTTCACTCTGGGTACCACAAGTGAGAGAGTGCGAGCGAGATTAAATAGATGGTCCGCACCTCGAAGGCAGCTTTCTCTTTACCCAGTTTCACGGCTGCTTGAGTGAACTTTTGACGCTCGTCTTCGAGTTCTTTCTTGGTGCGATCAAGCCTGTCACGTTCGGCGTCGCGTTCAGTCATTAGGTCCTCGATGGCACTTTCGGCAGAGGCTTTTTGTATTCCTTGTGCTGTTACTTGGTTTAGAAGTGCGCAGTTCTCTGCCACCTGTGCTTCTTGGAGTTTCTTTGCTTCGTCTGGAAAGAGAGTTAGGGAATATAGTGATGGGTGGTTAATGGCATACCAAGCTCAACCTGAAGTTTGTCGATTGCTGCTTGAAGACGCTGACATTCTCCTGCGTCCGGTGATAGCGATTGTAATGAACTTGTAGACTGTGTAACAACTAGCCTGTCCGAGAGCTGTTTCGCTAGCATAGAAAGCGCGTCGTTTGCAGATGTAAAGAGGGAAAGCATTTTGTCGTCCGCGGCGGTGATCGGAGTCAGGGGGAAGAGCGCATCGTGATCAAAGGGGAGAGGCTGCTGGATGTTAGAGTCCAGACTTTAAAACAAGACAGGAGAATCACCTCTTCGGATTTGAGGGAGGCTAAAGTGCGTATTTCATGCAACATTATTTGCAAGCGATTTGCACAGACGAGTACCAATCGTCTGAGTCGGGTAGTTTCATCAAGGAGCTCGGCTCTTGAGGATTCGGCATGTTCCAACGCGACTTCTAAGAATCCTTTTCCCTTCCCAAGCACTTCCGAACCAGAGACAACGTCTGCATTTGCTCCCCGAATGACCATACCAGAAGAGGCTGCAGATGCCTTGGCTTGAGAGTCTGAGAGTTTCGTCCACTTTTCTACCATTCGCTCGATCTCTTTCTCCCTCTTCTTTAGTTCGGTTGCGTGTGTTTGGCGAAGGGCTTGAAGAGATGTTCGGGTGCGTTGTAGTTCGGCCATGGTTTGTTTGTGACTTGATTCAGCCGATTGTAATGAGCGATTAGCGGTTCTGTTATGCAGTGGTCAGTGGATGGACGAGCATGAGTTCAGTCGTACTCACGCAAGACGTGACTTGTACATGTTGACTTCGCGTTCTGCAGTGAGGACCTTTTCGGTCGCAGAGTGATGCATGGTCATGAGTCGTTCGTGGTCGTATGAGAGTGTTCGTAGTTTCGTTGATAGCTCGTCCGCCCGGGACATGTCGTTCTGGGACATGATTAGATGTGTTCACCCTGATTCGAGGATTAGACACACCACACGTTGGCTGAGCATCGCAAGGAGACATTTTGCGACGCGGTCCATGTTGTCATTAGAGATGCCCTCTAGCGATATACCAGGGCTGGTAGTAAATCCATGTGCAACAAGCTGGGAGTTGATGTACTGAAAGCTGGATGCTGAGTCGACTGATGAAGACGAGGATGTGTTTGAGAATGGTGATCCAAAGTCTGACACTGAGGCGTCGAGTGCCCAGTGTACGTTTCTCTGAGTGTCCACCATCGTCGTCGAGACTGTCTTGCTCG
>JBBPJZ010000762.1:0-13866 GCA_038089015.1 Chalciporus aff. trinitensis | reverse complement strand
TATTCTCGCTCTCCTGTTGTCCTGCTTGCATGTTGTCTTCTTTACTGGGACGCCTTGCTTTCATAGCTTGCTTTCTTGTACTCCGCCGTCTTTTGCTCGCATAGTTTCACCCTCGGTTGTGGGATTAACACACGCTTCATCGCTGTAGCTCTCTTGCCTGGACATGTAATATACTACTTAAGCAGGAGCATGCCTTACAACATCATGAGCAAAGTACATTACAGGCTTCTGGTATGTATGTATATAAAAAATAGAGGAACATTGATGCATGACATCTTCGTCTTGCAAAGAATAAAAAAAAGGGGGGGGACGAGGGGAATATACGAGCGAAACGGGACGGGACAGCATCCAAGATCGAACGCGGAAAGCGGAAGGGAATAAAGATGATCAACAAGTGTGGTAAGGGTTGGGTAAAACGAAAGAGGGGGAACGAGTCCCCATCGTCCAGCGTAGGCAAGCAAGTAAAACTAGGCGTGCGGCGTCGGCGAGGGCAAAGGGTTACTGAGAGTAAGCGACAACGACCGATCGGCCGTCTTGTCTTTCTGCTTCTCTTTAT
Source organism: Chalciporus aff. trinitensis (assembly GCA_038089015.1). Lineage (NCBI taxonomy): Eukaryota > Fungi > Basidiomycota > Agaricomycetes > Boletales > Boletaceae > Chalciporus > Chalciporus aff. trinitensis. Next base: position 13,310 of record JBBPJZ010000762.1, on the reverse strand, counting down.
CCTTCTCCTTGTCCTTGTCACGCTTCCCGAAGCCAAGCATCGGTGCGCTCAGACTGAGTTTTCGCTTGGCGCGCTTGATGCCCGTGCCGGCGACGGGTGCGCTCATAGGCGGTGGGGATGACGGCGACACGGGTGATAACATGCCGAGGCTGTAGGATGCATGGGCTGACTTGGGTCGTCCTAGAGGGCTTTCGCTCCTACCATCAGAGATGGTGGTCGCCTTCACAACGCTGGGCATAAGTGAGCCTGGTGGCGCACTGGGCGGCGGAGGGAGTGCCTTGGGGCTGGGTGTACCAGCGGAAGTTGCAGGACGACTCGGCGTCCTAGGAGATACTGGGGGATGCAAATCTTGAATGGATGGATGCCGTCGTCGAGTATGATTATAATCTGTGCTCGTTCGCGAATAGGATGAAGGTGGTGCAGATTCAACGTTGGGGGTTTGTGGGGAGGCGGGTATCGCGGGTAATGGTCGCAGTTGGGAACGTCGGTCGGAAGGTGGGGATGTAGGTGAGGTGGTAATATTATACGTTGCGGGAATGGTCAGTTGCTTATGACTCTTCTCTTGTGGTGATGGTTCGTCTGTCAATCGAGAGAGAGGTGGTTTGGTAGGGCGAGGAGGGGTTTGAGCCGAAGGTGTCGGCTCAACCAGACGAGAATCTTTCGAACTATTGGACGATGAACTGGCGGACTGGAGCTGTACCGGCGACCCCAGCGGCCCTGAGACGAGATCTGGAGGCAATGATGGTCTCTCTCCATTTGTCCCTGAAGTTGGTCGTGGCTTCACGCTCTTGAACGATTTTCGTCGCAGCCAGCCCATCATTGTTTTCTCGGACTCCTTTTCTTTGCCATTAACGACAGAAGGCGAGGGGGTTCCTGGAGAACTAAGGTCCTCCTTCGGGAAAAGTGCTATTGGTGATAAATTGGGCTTGGAGACCGAACCAAACTTCTCGTCATCCGTGGTCGTTTGAGAAGTTCGTCGTGAAGCATCTTTTCGTGTGGATCCTTGACTTGTGCTTGGACGCCCGATGGCGACCTTCAAAAATTGCGACGGCACCCTCCGTGGAGACTTCTCAGAAGGTTCAAGGGGTGACTGTGTTGGTATAGGAGGAGGGGCCGGTTGTAGGAAAGCGTCAGGCACGACAGCGGGGCTTTTCAGGTCATCACTGAGCCCGGGCGGCAATGGTGGTATTGGCTGTGTTGCTGAAACAGGTGAATCCGTTGGTTGCCACTGCGACGGCAACGGTTCAGGTTGCGGTGCAGCTTGGGTTACCGGATCGGGAGTGGGTGGTCGAAGGCCGATGGCGACGAGGTCGATGTCGACAGCCTGGTAGTACAGCACGTAGGCAGAACCTGAATTCGATTCCCCAAAATATTTTGGAATGTCACACTCCTTGATCGTGTCGACAGTTTCATCATCGAATATCAGCCATGTGCCCATTGTCTTGATGATGCTGACATAGTGTCCATGATTCGGGCCGCTGACCGTGCCAGGGGGCGATATGTCAGGAAACATTGAATGATGGCGGGACAGCTGACCACTCACTTTCCAATATGTACCACTACGGCGAAAAGTTCGTACAGTCGATCTGGGTTTGGTATATCGTCCACGGTGTTGAACAGACGGAGCTCGAAGGGGAAAGCGACACGGTAGGCAAGTTTGATATATTTCTGCACGTCTTCCTGGTATTTGAATCGCTTGAGATGCAGAGCAAGAACGTTTGGTAGTCGCTTGATTTTCATTCTGAGTCGGAACTGTCAGCGTCTCGCGGGGGAACAGTCTACATTCCAGGCACAAACCTTCTTTCGGCCTCTTGCAAGTCACAACACGAATCACAGAAGAACTTTTCTTTCTGGCAGAGCATTTCGCTGGCACTGAACTGTCGAAGACATGCTGTCAGACTGGAATTTTGTTCGATATCGATGGAGAGATCGAGGAATGATTCGTCGCGGGAGGAAACCTAGACAAATATGTTACAAGGGCCACCAGGAACATCTTATGAAACGCACGTTCTCGCACGTCAGACATCGGGTTTCGCTAGTTAATGTGCCTTCAAATATTTGATGAATAAAAGTCGCGCCAGGCGACGGCGTGCTGGCAGTTGAGGTACTTGCAGTCATGTGTGGAGGATGAGAAGCGGTAGAAGAGGATTTCACGGAGTGAGGTACTGGGTGAAGAGTAAATACGCAAGCGAACACCAACGGCTGAATGGACGTACAATCATCTCCAGAAGCCAACCGATGCTTCTTCTCCTCTTCGATCTCCTCGACTATCCGGTTTAGCAGATAATTTAGAAACTCGTGCGCATCCTGATGCATGGTATTTCTGAACGCCTCATTCAACTCCCTGAGCTTTTCTATGAATATCCGTGGGGCAACAGTGCCCTTGTCTGCTGGGTTCTGTGATATGTAGATGTACAACGAACGGAGGGCAGAGAAGAGTGTTCGTGGTGCTGAAGGGACAGGCGGGGTCGGTGGATGAGAAACAACATTCGGTGATGAATCCTTTCCTTCGAGCTTGCGGCGGGTGGCGGTAATTGGTGACGCAGGCGTGTTGGACGGACCAAAGTGAGAAGTGAAGGCCTGCTGGAGAGATACGTAGGGATCTGTATGTTGAATGACGAGCTCTCTGAACGGTGGGCAGAAGTAGAGAGCCTGGAGTACGGAATTGGCGTAGCTATGAAATTGGAGCAAGCATACATCAGTGATGCTGAACGGTGGGAAGGAACAACGGGTGTACCAGGTATTGCCAAACTACGAAGATGGACGATTAGAAAGCCGGACTGGAAGGGTAAGAGTTGGGCGTACATTTTCTAGACCGAAACGCTTTCCGTCCGCACAAGGTATTGGGAGTGGTTTTGGGAGCTGCACGTCTGCGACGGTGGATTGCTGGGACGAGAAGGAGATCCATTTTCCAATCGCCATCATTTAGAGCCCGTCTGATGAGCTCGAGTCGATGCCGGCGACGCTGTTGGTGCTACAGAGACGAGGAGAGGATGTTGAGACGGGATGAGGAGTTGGCAGTGGACATGGATTCCGTTCTCCCTGCACGGGTCTGTTCACCCGGCTGCTACTCGACTACACAAATGATACAAAAGGAAACCCGATCGCGTGGCCAATCGTTCCAGGGGCAACCCCATATCCATCCAGCCTTTGTTTCATTTTTTTTCTAGTTCAACGGTTTACTACTCTCTTGTAGCGTACCACCCTCGTTGGGCTCTTTTTTTGACTGATACTTCCTCAGTTATCCTTTGAACGTCTCCTCCCACATCACCTGTCTTTCCGCCAAAACAATTCAGTAATACTACTTGGCAATCTTGTCTGCTATACTTGGATTTCCAGGTAACCCCGATGATGTCCCACGCATAGTCAGAAAACCATTGGATCAACGGGGGATCAAGGAAATCAGCATGACAGGACGAAAAACGTCAGATGATCACATAAGTGGCACAACAACGTTAGCTAGTATGACAGCTGTGCCTTCGCCCCTTGTGCCTCCGGGAGTCTCACCTTCGCTCCATGAGTCAGAAGAGTGCCAACGTCAAGCATCCAATCCATGATAGTCAGTCCGTGAAGAACCCAACAATAGTTCCAGTACATACACCATCACCTCCGGGTTGCTCCGTGCCTTCTTGACTCCAACCGCCATCTTCTCCAACCCAGCTCAAACAGCTCCCATCGTCCGCACGTGGACCCAGTCACCCATTTTCACAACACCTTCCCCTGTAAGAACACCATTGCACCCAATGCATGGCGCGCTCGCATTCTCGGGGTCCAGTCCCCTCCGGAACTTCATAATAACCTTGTACGGGACCGCATTATCGCGAACGCCAGTCGCAGGGTCGACATTTGGTAACTGTGAGAATCAATACCCCACCAGCACGGGGGTGAGATACTCTCATCAGCACCCAGCCAAAATTACCCGAAAACAAAAACAATTCGCACCAAGCATCGAGCACACTTGGATACAAGTTGTATGATTGCCGTTGAGTCTTTCACGGCTTCCTTGTCAGAAGCTAGGCTGAGCTCCGTGATCACGTCTTCGACGAACGGTGCACCTGCTCCCTTGAAGACTATATTTGGCCGGAACCTGTGAACATAACATAATGAAGATTAATAAATCTTGGTCCTCGGGGGATCTTTGGGGCAGTACCTTTCGATCGTTAATTCTTCCTGCTCCCATCTGGTGTCTACCCCCTGAATCCCTACCATATCCCTGATTCGTTCCTGGACAGCCTCCACGCTTTCCTCGGAGAGCAATAACAACGGATACCCATCTTGGAAATAAGAGGGTGCATCTAACTTCGGGAACCTGAGGGTAGGCTGACAAATCCGGATGCGCGGGCCTTTCACTAACAAGTGAACAGGGTATCCGATATACTCCGACAGAATCGTCGAGGGCGACCGGCCTGAGGAAGTCTCACAGATGTACCCTTCAATGCCTTTCTGTTCCCAGAGCGCAATATCAACACTGCCATCGCCGCATCAATGACAATGTCGAATGAACGACAACGATGCGAACGTGCTTACCTCTGCCATTTCTGGAACGTGGTTTCCACCGGATTTAGAGGAACGGAAAACATTTCGCAGCCAGAGTCGTCTGGGAAACTGACTTCAAGACGGCCGCCTTCTTTGTCTGAAGGGTCTGCGACGATACGGGGGTGTATCAAAACAATCTAAACCAGGCAAGGACGATATCAGCACCACGAGGCCGTGCCCAGAGATGCCCAGGGACATCGATGGATCAGGACCTACCTTCCCAGTTTCTCGGGCGGTCACTACGTGGTGATTGTCCGCCCTAATGATGCACCACTTTCGGTCATGCTGATAACAATGCGTGAGCTGATTCGATAGGTGGATTGATACTTGGCATGGAAGCTCACCTCGAGGCCCGTTCGTGTGTATTTCGCTTCTTGCACTGATGTGCCTTTGCCACTCTGATCAAACCATCAGACGAGTGTGCAATGGGAACAAAGAGCACGGAGATACCTTGATAGGATGGATGAGGATCTTTGTCACTCTGATATTTGAAGTATCAAACTTGGAAGTATAGTCCTCCATTTCCGATGCACTGCTTGTTTCCGACTTGGGCGACAGAGCCTGTCCTGCATTGCGGTAGATAAAGTTAAGTTAACAGTTGTGCGATGCGCCATGGTAACATAGCCCCTTTCCACACACGGTGGACGGCGTAATGAACGCGTTCAAACTGTAAGCACGTACCAGATGGCCGTCTGTTAGAGAGCACCAGATAGGCAATGGGCGCCAACAGCAATGCTGCTGGGAGTAAGAGCTTCGGAAACGTGGCAAATGCCTTTTGAGGGTCCATAGGTCCTTGTATAACCTGGTGCAATGTTTCGAAGGATAAATCTAGACCCTAGAGTGGTCTAAAAACTGAAGAGTACGATGCTCAGGCTTGCGGCCACAAGCAGGTCGACGACGGTACTCTGTAAGCCCTTGGGAAAGAAGAATTTTTGAGCTGTTTCCCATGCGGACATACCGTGGTAGTGGAATTCGGTTGCAATGAACCAAGTGATCAGCGCAAGGGCTCGACTCATCTCCAACCTTCTGGACAGTGGACAATGGTGAATTTGACTTTGCACTGATGATACCCCTGGCAAGTAGATCATATTACGCAGTAGCGAGGACATCGTCCCCAGATCTGTCCCACATATCCGCCGCATACCCGATGCACGTATAGTCAACCAATCGTACAAAGCCATATATGTATCTGCTCATTAAAACACTGATCGCGTTCCTCCCCAACAAGACCGCCCCGCAACTCTACGCCGTTCTCATGATGATATGAACGCCACTCTCCGTACTGACAATATCACCGATCTCTCCCACTTTGAGTGCGAACGCTGCCTCCTCGAACGGCTTCTGCATCTGATTGCGACCAAACATACCGAGATCGCCATACTTTTCATGAGACGAACAATCCGAATGTACTTTCGCCAGTTCACCAAACATTTCCTGCTTGTTCGACGCTTTGTCGATCTCGGCTTGGTGATTGCTCAAGATGGCGATCGCTTCGTCTTTGGATCGGGTTATCGTTGGCTATATTGAAAAAGGAAGTGGGGCATGGGTGAAATAATTATCAGCGGGGGATGTCATGTATGGGACAAGGACGTACTTCTTTCCAACTCGAGGGACGTCGGCTGTCCTTGTGTTTGATCAGCAGATGGCTCGCTCGGATCTGTCCTGCTTCTGGCTTCGGTTTCTTCAGATGTTCTAGGTGTTCCGCTCCGGGAAGCTTGTCAAGATCCTCCTTGGATAATGAGGACGGGGCCTCCCAGACCGATTCGTGGGTATTCACGTTGAAGAAGTAGGGGAGACCCTTGGAGTTTGACATACGAACTTCCCAGCCGGATGAAGACTGTTTAATGGTACCTTCAGTGCCTGATGCTTTCAATGTCGTATCTGAGCACACAAACCATTGTGTAGAATGCAGATTAGGGATCTGAATGGACTTTACAGTTGGGGAGATTCAAGTTACAACTTTAGAGAGCGCGACCCTTACTATGCCCTGCTTATGTAACTAACAGCTCTCATTTAGATGATCCAGCGAGAGATCTCCAGGGGAAGAGCGAAACAAGTGAGTGGCCGTTGGTTCCTATTTCGAATCAGATCCTGTCTATATTACAAGTCCATTAGGTATACGTAGTTATCCCCTTCCAGTCACCTCTGCTCTGTGCCATACCCCTGGGGATTTTTAGTCTGCCAGTTCCAAAGGTCCCTGCACATGACCTCTAACGTCTGGGGTGCCTTGAATCCCAGCTCCTTCTCAGCGAGCGCCGGATCGGCAGTCAGATCTGGGACGTCTCCGCGTCTGTATCGAATGTGTCAGCCATGTCATCCAGCAGCCAAAGAGCTTCCTGCGTACCGCCTTCCAATGATCTCGTATTTGTAGTCGAATCCACTGGCCTTCCTCATTGCATCAATGATTTGAAGCACGCTCATCCCGCGGCCCTTGCCAAGGTTGTACGCCTTGAAACGAGCCTCATCGGGGCAGTTATCGAAAACCTTGGACTCCGATGCGAGCGCATCAAGGGCCAGCAAGTGCCCGGATGCCAGATCAAGTACATGAATGTAGTCACGGACACAGGTGCCGTCACTATGTCGGGTCAGCTTTGTTCGGAGCTTGCTCGGACCCAACTTACGGCGTTGGGTAGTCGTTTCCGAACACCTTGAGTGTTGACGCGTCTATTCGCCCGACGGCCATCTGGGCCAGGAGAGGCAGGAGGTTTCCGGGACGGCCACGAGGATCTTCCCCGATCGACCCTGAAGGGTGAGCACCGGCAGGGCTAGAGCATAATCAGCGATAAGATATCTTCGGAGCGGAGATCATGTACTCACTTGAAGTAACGAAGTGAGATAGCACGCCAGCGTTCTGGTTCAGCTGCACCAAGCGGTCAACATAACGCGCATCAACACACGATGCCTTGACCTACCATGGCACAGATCGTCGATGATCATCTCTGACATCACCTTGCTCCTGCCATAAGGACTATCCGCCTTCAAACGCGTTGTCTCCGGGATGGGTATCGTAGGTGGTGTTCCGTACACCGTCGCAGACGATGAATAGACGATACGATTACACTCATATTCAGACATGATCTGGAGGAGTGAGATGGTCGCAGAAACATTGTTTGCATAGTACGCCACAGGAATCTCGACCGATTCGCCGACTGCCTTGTAAGCCTAAAGCGAATCAACAGCGAGCGGGCGAATGAGCGGACTGCGCATCTCACACGAGCATACTGAATACTCACTGCGATATGGATCACTCCCCAGATGCCGCCCTTGCCATACTTCTCAAAGACAGCTCTGACTTGGTCAGGTTTTGTCAAATCAGCCTGGAAATCATCGATCTCTGTGCTCTCCTTGTCTGCCTCTGTAGCGTTTTCTGGGAGTGCATCACGAGCGAGTTTCGCGACCCGAACCAGAGCAGTGGGTAAAGAGTTGTGGTGATTGTCAATCGAGATCACTTTATATCTTCTGGTTTGCTGCAGGCTGAAAACGACGTGAGAGCCTATTGAGAATGGATGAGAATGAGGTTTGGATGCACGCGTCGTGTCAGATTCTTGAAAAAAAACCTCACCGATATAACCAGCTCCGCCAGTGATCAAGACTCGCTGCAATAAAGATCATGAGTGCGTGGGTCGCCCCCGTAGAAGCGGACGCACTCGAAGGCCACTCTCAGTAGACATGATTGATGAGATTAGAAAAAGTCAAAGTCAAGTTGCAACGGTTGCAACTTTGTCGGCTGAGCAGTTACTCGCTTTACGTCCCGTTATGCGACTAAGCCGATCATGATCAGATCATCTACAGCATGATGAATATGCCCCGATCCGAGGTACGCCAAGCACTAACTAACAGGATCGCTAGGCAGCCAGTGACAACTCGTCTAGTCCAATCCGACATAATTCCATGGCGTTCTCGTCGTCTGATCTCTCGGCCCCGCATAACGAATTCGTCGGCTAGAAGAAGGGGTAAATCATAGGTGCCAGCAACCCATACACCCAAATCTGGTGATGCAAATATGCCAAGCCCGATCATCGTTCTTCCATCTTGACATCCCCCTCCCCATCCTGCGTAGTACCGGTATTGCTCGTAGCATCCGTCATCGTCTCCTCTTTTTTGTCGTCTACCTCGGTCGTCATCAATGTCGGCTCGCCTCCCGATGTACCAGCACTGGTTGCAGTCTCCCCACCCTTCTGGGCCCTCTCTTTCTCTCTCTCCCTCTCTCGTTCCCGTTCTTTCTCTGCATCGATCTCCTGCGCAAGGAGAAGAACATCACCTGTCCCGATCTTGCCGAAATGTTGCAAGTGTTGATCTCGTGCTGTCCGCAATGCAAGCCATGACCACCGTTGTTTGTTCTAGGAAAGCGTCAGATAGCTAGGGCGGACAACAAGTAATGAGCCTTACGTCCTCGAGCTTCAATATTTGTTCGTCAGGAGGTGGCGTAGGTGTGGGTGTGGGTGTCGGGGCTGGAGCTGGGGCCACTGCAGCAGGGGCTGATGGGGCCGGAGCTGGCGCTGGAGCGGTACTTGTAGGACCTTCCGTCCCAGGAAGCCTTGCAGGTACGCTTGTGCCAGGTTTGGGAGGAAGTGACGGGTGTAGCGGGGATCCAGCACTAGGATGGACTGGTTGGGGAGCAGCTGGGGGAGGTTCCACCTTTGCAGGCTCTACAACCATTGTTTCTTGTGAAGTCGTCGGTTCCACTGCTGGCGGAGCTTGGGCTGCGAGAGCTTTCGCCCGAGCTTGTGCTATCCGCTCTGCATTCTTCGCAAGTGTCTTCTTGCGCATCTCAATACGAGTGTCTTCCTGCTTGATCTTCTTCACGAAATCTTTGACGTCACCCGCCCTGGGATATCGCAATCAGTAATGCGGTCCATGAGCAGAACTTTCTAGCGACTCAACTGGAAAGGATTCTGGAGGTCATTGAGGTCTCTGTACCCCATTTCCCATATCTCCGTCAACTGCTGAGAGCCAAGACTCCATTGCCACTCTTCTGGCTCCTCGCGTCTCTTCGCCCTCAACTCGCTTGTTGCTTCAAAGAGTCCAGCTTTCTTCCCATCCACCTCCGTACTCCATGGTTCTCGGTCAAACGGTGAGCACAAGTCATTCTTCCACTTCACCCAGTTGTTCTCTCTGTCAAGAATGACGCTGACCGTATCCGTAAATGCAGGTCCGTTGGGCGTTGTGGAGCGTAATTCTGCAGTTGCTTTGACGATGGTATCTTGAACCCACTGGGCATCGGTTGGCTCAAGGGTAAAGTCCATCTGGAGAGACCGGTTGCGAGGAGTGGCCCATACTGCTTTTGCTGCTTTCGTGAACGATAGCAAGTGGTTCAAGAGAATGAGCAGCTGGAATAATACTTGGCGTCGGAAATGCGTGTCCGCAATCTAAATAGATGGCAATGAGGTACGGAACCAGTCGAGGAAAGACAATACGCAAACCTCGAGGCTCAACAGGTCAGGGTTGGTCAGGAATTTTGCGAAGAAATAATCACTGCTGTTACTCTCCTCCCCAGGCTCGAGGTCCCGTTTGCGTTTAAAAGGTGCAGATTGACCAGCGGACGCTCGATTTCCCATCATGGCGCGCTCCTTCGTGGTGGCTTCCTTAATGACTGGCAGAACTTTGTCAACTGCCTGCTTGAAATCCTCGAATGCATTTGGTGTGGCAAATATAGGTGGCCGCGAGAATGGCAGTTGCAGCGACCAAAACGTTCTGTAAAAATCTGTCCCGGGACAGTGATAAGTACGTGAAAATTCATCTAAGGTAATCTGAGGCGCACCCTCTTTCTCGACTTTCGAAGGCTTCTTCGCCTCATCCTGCACCTGACTCTCGTCCACGTCCATCTTGTCATTACTGACGGTCTGCTTCCCGGCTTCATCTTTCATCTCGACGTCGCCTCGTTCCAGTTCCACAGCTCCCTCCCACGCTGGACCATACTCCCCACGCAGGTTGACACCACTTCTCTCACCCAGGGGAAATACACCACTAAGAAACGTCAATATTCGCCCGCAGAACATCGTTGTCGAGCCCGTTTTCGATAACCGTCTGAGCAGGTCGTTTAGAGTTCGAAGTAGCACGAGCGCCTTGCCTTTTTGCGGGACCATGTCTTGCGTGAGGCGGGAGGCTTGCCTCTCTATCCAGGAGAAGATATGAGAACATGACGCGATCGTCTGGGTCTCCAATAAGTCTTGGAGGACGGTGAAGGGGAATGCTGTTTCACAAGCATCTTGTGATTTCGCGTTAAACTCGAATATCCAGTCGCGAAAGTTGGCGTACCTTGCTCGGTGAATGTGAGGACAAGGTCTAATCGGTCTTGCAGCCCATTGTAGTATTCGGTGCTCTTCTCCTTTAGCGCTAAACCTTCTGTTTCCTGAAAGCAACGTTCGTCATCCCTAACCGAGAGACCAGACGAGTGGACGTACAGCCAATGCAAAGACTTCATTCCGCAATACAAGCTCCCACCGACTTCGTACATTCTCCTGGGACGATTGGTTCTGAAATTTACCAACTTCTTGTGCAACTTTCTCGTCAAGTGCCTTCTGGTCGAATGGTCGCTTAGGGAATGATTTGAGCAGTTGCTGAACACTTTTGGTTTGCGAGTTCATCGAAGTGCGAGCGTGACAGGGAGTGATGCCGAGATGCCGGGCAATGATTAGGTTTTGTTCTCCGCGAAGTCCAACCAAACGATTGAAACTCATAGTACTATCGAATACTAGTCGACTTGATGGAAAAACGACTATTTAGATGATATCGAACCTTTCATTCTTTCACCGCAGGCAGCGGGACAACTGACGCTCGCAGTGGTGGATCGTGGATCATGTGAAGGAAATACTAGGGGTTATGTCTTCCAAATTCGAGCATCTCCGGTTTGCTCTCGACCAATCATGTCCTTCGAGGATCTCAACCGTTACCTGAACGATACTGTCGACGAAACTGTATCGAATGGTCGACCTGACGAAGGAGCGGTAGATTTAGATGTTAATATCGATATCGAACTCTTGCGTTCTCTGGTCGCAGAGAATGAACAACTACCCTCGGATGATTCGGAACTCGCAGAGCTTCTGGAACGCTTGGATAGCGCTGACACCATGGCAGGCGAGGTAGAAGCAAAGTTGGATGGGATTCTGGGCACGCTAGACGATTTGTTGGACAACCTCGAGCCGAAGAATGATAATGATAAATCTGGATCATCCTCCGAGTCACCCTCGAAGGATTCTGAACACTGAGGTCAGCCTAGTAGAATCTCTTCCATCTTGCTCGAGTTTGATCCTCACAGCATTATAGTCATTCTGCTGGAAACCTTGCCTTCGCAGCAATAGACGCTGCCTCCTGCCACCATACCACGAAGATAGAGCATGATTATACCCAGAATATACAACAGAAAGCAGTAGCTATTACGAAGGTGTATGCATACGCATGCAGGTAGGAATTACATCCACAAAGGATATCGAATGTATCACGATTCCGGTCCTTCAAAAACTTCAGGATCAGTTCGATTCACCGTATGCACAACGTCCGAGCCTTTGCGAGCGAACACCAACTACCGTCGTTCAGTCAGCCGTCCACTCTTCGGGGAGAATGAGCACTACACACCAGATATGGGTTCGCAGTGTCGCCGGTGGTATCCCCGAACACCTCTTTCTTCTCAGCTTCAGTTACACGGGAGTCATTGTACTTGAACCAGTTGTCCGGATTGTCTGGCAGGTGTCGAGAGTAGAAAAAGTAGTGTCCGAAAGACGCCGAGCTGCCTCGGTGAATGAAGACCGAAGTGAGTTCGTAAGCATAGGTGGTGTCGTCCTTCCACGTGTCCTCCAGCTCCTCCTTGAGCTTGACAATCTCAGCGCGAAGCTCTTCGGTCTCAGTCTTGAGGGTTTCCTGTTCGCTGTTCAACTGGGCCACTAGTTCGTCGTCTAGTTGGGGAAGGGCAATGGTTTCTTGCTTAGTCAGGAAATTGAAAGTGTTCTCCAGAGAGGTACCAAACGGTGCATGCTATATAAGGGGATTAGTCTTGGCTTGAGATAGTCAACTATGGATGGAATCATACCTTGTTTTCGGTTAGCAAGCGCAGACGTTCTCTCCGAGCATTCAGCGTGGCTTGTATCCGTCTAGACTTTGATTTCTTCTTCGGGTCTGCCGAATCAAGGAAACGATCCATGTAAATTGTTTCACCAAACTTGACGTACGCCTGGGACTTGTATGCTTGGAGTGTTTCTCGGTTAAATTGCACCCGCTGAAACCACGTCAATAACTTCAAATAACTCGGAACCAGATGGGCCCTACCTGTAATTGGATCTGCAATAGTGGAGGAAGATCGACCAGCGAAACCTCCATTCTTGCCTTCCCTCCCTCATAATCGACCATATCATCAAAGTACCCACTTAGACCATCATATATGTCGAATCCGCTATCGCTGTCAGCAACGTTCACAGGTAGATGCGAGAACAGGTCTGTTTTCTCCGTCACCGAAGTTCGAGACTTGCGCTGATCTGGAGTCAGACGTTGTCTCAGCTTCCCGTAGAAAAGCCTAGCATGCAACCATTAGACGACGTCGACGCAGCTAGCAAGGAGACAAACCTTTTGACTATACTCCCCTTGTCTTGCGACTCACTTAGGCCATTGAAATTGAGCAAAGCGATCTCAATCTGGAACATGCAGTTATCCATGCACTCGGAAACATCATGCTGTTTGCCTAAGAAAGACAAAGTAAATATAAGACTACATGCTTCTGCAGCACCAAAAATGAACTTACCAAAGAGCATCTGAGAATCAGACGTGACTTTCCTCTCAGGCAC
>JBBPJZ010000761.1:0-13870 GCA_038089015.1 Chalciporus aff. trinitensis | reverse complement strand
ACATTTCCTTATCTGCGATAGGATAGTTCCGCTCTTGCGGCGTCATGGCGTGACTAGAATAGGCGACAGGATGCCATTTGTCATTAATGAGCGTAGATAGGACGGCGCCAGTGGCGAAGTCCGAAGCATCGGTTTCTAACCGGAATTGATTGTCAAGATCCGGGAATGTAGGCGTGGGTGCAGTGGTAAAATGGTGTTTCAGGGTGTCGAGAGCGGTGTGACATTTGTCATTCCCAAACAAAGGATTGGTCCTTCTTAGTGAGGTTATGAAGCGGCTTAGCCTCCTGTGCGCAATGCTCGCTGAACCTTCGGTAGAAATTTGCCAAGCCTAAAAGCTTCTGACCCCTTTCACATTCTTTTTGGAGCAGGCCATTCAAGGACAGCCTGGGCCTTAGAATCATCCATATGTGTACCAACTTTTCCCATGATCATGTCAGGGAATTTTGTTCCCACGACTTTTGAGATCGCATTTCTCCGGTTGACGAACAGATCATTTTCCCCTAGCCGCATCAGTACCTTGAGTACAACACGGTCATGAGTTACGGGATCGTCTGTTTTGGCAAAGGTCATGAGATCGTCATTGTAGACGACCACAGCCTCCTTCATATCGGCAAAGATTTCATTCATTATAGCCTGGAAGGTGGCGGGGGAGTTGCATAAGCAAAAGTGCATTACAAACGGTTTAGAGGCGCTTTTAGAAGCACACGAATGCGGCTTTCCATTTATCGCCTTCTTTGATCCGAACGTTGTCATAACTCCTTCTCAGATCCTAATTTGTAAACAACTTAGCCTCCTTTCAGCTTATCAACAAGCTATCCGATCAATCGGTAAGGGGTAGTCGTTTTATCCGTATGTCTGTTGAGATCACGGTAATTTTGCACCATACGTTTCTTTCCTTCCTTTTTAGGTACGAAGAAAACCGGTGACTTTTGTGGAGATTTGGAGGATTGAATATATCCTTTTCGAAATTGCTTATCGATAAAGGAAAGAACCTCCTTCTGTTCTTCATCCGATAGCGGGATTAGTCTTCCCCTTTTCGGTTGGAAAGAATCTTTAAGATCTATAGCATGGTCCCAAGGCTTTTCGAAAAGACCTTAAGGTACTCGCGGTTCTCTTCTGGAACGAGATCTTTTTATGTTCTTTTCCTGAACAGGTTGTGGTATGGGCGCATCAAGCGCATAGACAGCATGGTAACTGGTATTGGAAGCGTTTCTTTCCTCATAGTGGAAATCCTGGGTTTCTATACTTAGCTTATCTTGGAGAAGAGGACATATAGCGGGACCACGTGTCATCTAGACCGTGCCCTGAGACCAAACTATCTCCAGATTATTGAGTCGTGAGAACCCAAGAATGAACGCGTTCTTTCCCAAGTCAGTAACTTCAGCGGTGACTCTTTCCCTATGTCCCTGATATTCTAGAATCAGTTCATCGGAATGGGATATGGACCCTGCTGAGTTCTTTGAGCCGTCAACGTTATACACGGGGATCTCATGTCTCAGCCGTGTTAACGATATCTTCCTTGATACAGCCCACTGTCGATCTATGAAAATAGCATCCACTCCTGAGTCAAGCAGGGCTGGCAGCTATATGAATGATCAGCCAGTTTCGGGACGAATCTTAACTGGAAGAAGAATTTCGCGATTTGGTTTTAGACTCCTCAAAAGGGAATCTTCTGGGGATTTCGGTAATGGGGAAGTGGATTGGAAGAGGGATTAAGCCCCGGCGTAACGCCCCGGGCACGCCCATCAAGGGACGCCTCCAGAATCGTGCGAAAGGGGAATCATTTTCCCGACTTCTTCTTCTCAAGGGTCTCGAGGTCTTTGAACCACGCTCTGGCCTCATCAAGAGACATTGCGGCAATGTGTTTCATAGTGGCGGCTCCCGTTCTTCTGATGGGTATTGATCTTTCTCCCATTCAGTGGCGGGGTTTCGCACGTTCGACACTTTCTTGCCCTTATTTTTACAAGAAGCCTTGTGGGTACCACCATAGTACTTGCATTTGTTGCATCGTACTTAGAGTTCCTTGTGGTCAACGGGTCTGTGCCCATCCTGACCGCATTTGAAACACTTAGTGGATTTTATTTTCTTCTGGTTAGAAATGGCGTTGAGATCTTCGTCATTAGACACTTCGACCATGTCAACATCCATAGCACCCGGGTCACGCGAAGAAGCCCGAGCTACGGTGCCTTTCTTAATACAACCCAGAAGGGTCCTACGATCACCTAGTTCTTCCAGCAATCAAATCAAGGTGTCGTGGTGGTTTTGTCGCCCTTTCTCCGTGATCACCCGAAACAGGGTGTCAGGGTCGACGTTCTTTTCCAAAACTCTATGTGACGTGCACTATTCCAGCCGTCGAGAGTATGATGGATTTCGAATTTAATAAGGAAGGTCTCCATTTGCATGCTTCCTTGTTTCAGTTCCGTTATCTGCTTTCGATGATACTTCTTGTTCATTTGAGAAGCGGAATGAGCTACGATTAGTGCTTCAAATTCCCTTCTCGCGAACTTAGTTCAGTCGAGCAGTTTCTGACTCATAACACGGGAGGAGTCTCTGGCATCGCCTTCTTTCTTACGGCTTAGGGTGGCTTTTAACAGACGCATCGCCCGGTAATGCCAAGAGATTCTCTTTTCTCCATTTGTGCCTCAGGTTGAGTCATTTGGTCTTTCAAATCCCATTTTCCTTTTAGGTCAGCAAAAGCATCTATTTGCGCCTCAAAATATAGTCTTAGTTCAGCAACAGGGGAGGCGATGTTTGGATCGACACTCCTTCCTCCTGCGCTTAAGGTGCTTAGTGCTGCTGCCATGTTAGGGGGAATGTTTGAAGACATTTTTGGGAACCTATTTCAAAGCGGAAGTTATCTATAAAAGATAGCAGGAGGGTTTCCTATTGTGAGTTGGAAGGGTGACGTGATCTAATCGTTATGATCTTCCTTCGGAACTCGGTGGGCTTCTTTATATGCTTCGCCCAATTCTCATACGGCTCCTCCAAAGCCGGCATGTCCGTCTTTCTCTTTCCACCTGCCTAATCTCCCGACCTTTGTCCTGCTATCCCCTAAAGTTCTTGTCCACTCTTATTGTGATGCCTGGTATCCCTCACAGAGGGTCCCGGCGTTAAAGAGTAACCACGTGTGACGGGTGGTTTGGACAAAGAGGTTGTGGGGAATTCAACCAAAGGAAAAACAGACTCCTGGTCGTTGGAGTTGAAGTCGGGTCCCGGGAGTAACAATCCTTCCGGGACGAAAGAGATAGGCTCTAAGAGCTGCGCTTTGAAAGCGACTGCAAGGTGGCTATAGCCTAGAGGGTACACTGTGGGTCGACTCGTGAGTCAGGTTCCTGCCGCAATGGCTAGGCAACCGGTTCTTGCCAACTCTGTTCTTCTTCCACTGTCAACGCAGACACTAAGATCACGGATCTGTTTGGTCTATTGTCGTCACAGGGTAAGCGTATTTAGGAAGGCAAGGATCTCCACGATCGTTTGGGTACACTTGCTCGGAGAATGAGCCCTTCTGGTACCACGGGAGGAAAAGCGACTCGCTTGCTGAAGGCGGTCGCAGTGATTCTCGTATAAAGGTGATTTGAAAAGGAGTTTAGTTCAAGTGAAACGACTCAAAACAACTAAAGAGTAGAATCAGGTCTACACAAGAACCAGTGATGAAAGAATAAAGTCCATGCTGAAGGTGCGAAGGCACTACAGCGATAACCAAGTCCATGCTGAAGGTACGAAGGTACTACAGCGGTGAGGAACCCATGCTGAAGGTGCGAAGGCACTACAACGGTCGAGCAAGAGCAGTTGAAGAGGAAATCTCCAAGTGAACTAAACTGGGGGTTTCCCAGTCAGTCCCTTGGGGTTTATATAGTCCTACATCTATTTGTACATGTTTGTCCCTACTATGACTATAAGAGGAAAAAGGTACATGGTACGATGCATGGTGGTTTTATGATTGGACGATAGGGAATATGAAATAGAGAGCTGTGCGCATAGCCTGGTGAAACAGGGGGTGGCAGCACAGGAATGTGAAACAGAGCGTAAGGCGCAAATGAAGCGGAAATGAAAAGAAGTGAAACCTGTGCGCATAGCCCGGCGCAACAAGAAGTGGCAGCATAGGCAAGCGAAACCTGTGTGCCTAGCCTGGCGCAGCAAGGCGTAACTGGAACGGAGATGAAAGGCGGTGTAGCCTGTGCTCACAGCCTGGTGACACAAGGCATAGGGCGTAAATGAAGACGGAGATGAACCGTGAGAGTGTAATGGAGTGTGTGCGCATTTCCTGATGACTCGGGGCGTAGGGCGCAAATGAAAATATGTGCGCATAGCCTGGTGATGCAGGGCGCGAATGAAAATATGAATGCGATTAGTCCATATGGGAATGGATGTGAGGTGGCGACTGTGGCAATGAACTGGAATACCACATGTCTGTGATCAGATATGATCATAAGATAAAATCCTGAAGAGATTAGATAAGATAGCACAGTGAAAGGGAATGGTTAAGTCCATGATTCATAGCGTGCTTTGTGAGGGCACCGTAACACTACCCCCCTCCTATGGGTTGAGCACCCGAGCAACCTAAAATTCATCTTCAGGTTATAAAGGGGAAGGATAGCGCCATAAAGGATGCCGAGAGCATTATTGGAAATGGAGGCCTCCTGTAGTGGCGAAAGAGTAAACGGGTGGTTGGGGAGTGAGGAAAGTGAAGGCAAAGTCCTTATATACCGCTAGCCTCGAGATGACCAAGCGGGATGGCGGAAAATACACAGCCTCCTCTTGAAGTGGTTTGAATCATGGTGAGAAAATCTACAGATCCCATGGAGATTGCCTGGGTCGCAACTGGGTTTGAGCGGTGAAAGTCCGCTATGGCCTCTTGTGCATTTTCCAGATCCTCCTGGGTTTGCCATGTTCTATCCGAATCTTCATATCTCCTCCAAAGTACCAAGTACTCAAACTCTCCTCGTCGCAGACGGGAGTCCACAATGTAATCGTCCCTCCATACGTTGCCTTGTCGTTGCGCATATGAACCGGTCCGGGACATATAACCGGTTGATCCGGAAAGTGTTCCATATAAGGTTTTTAATGCGACTGACATTGGCCGTCGGGTGAATATGAATTCCCCGGGAAGGCGAAGAGTCACTGCATTAGGCTCTGCCAAAGCTGTGATCTCGTAAGGACCGATTCATCGTTCCATAAGCTTCCGGGAGACGCGTGTCAAACGCAGATTCTCGGCAGAAAGCTAATCCTTTTGCCCGATTTGTTACTCAGGAGCATCGGATCGCGACTTTTCTGCGAGACGTTTTCCCTTTTAGCCTGGGCTTCCCTTAAGTTCCGTTTTACATCATCCAAGGTCTTGGCCATGGTATGTGTGAAGTCACGTGCAGTGGGAGCAATAGACTCTCTTCGGAGTTCTATTCCCATGATTGGGTGACACGTTATGGATAACTTCAAGCGGTAACTTCTATGCGGGGTGCTTCTTGCTAGATATGGAGAACTGGGCAATAAGTGACCCGTTATCCCATTGATCTTGTTTTCTTCGGAGCAGAATGTTCGAAGGAACTTCTGAACTTCGTTATTAACAAGTCCCGACTGATCAACAGTTCTGTGGATGGAATGTGGTGCTCAATTTGGTCTCAATCCCGAGAGATTTATTGATCTGTTTGGCAACCTCCGCAGCAGACTAAGATCTTCGATTGGGGAAAAGGGCATAATAAGCCATGGTGTTTCCATATACGGAAAGGGAGAGGTTGGTGATGTCAAGGACGGAACTTGACTAGTCCCATAGCCTTGGATAGCCGATCAACGACCGTAAGAAATGGCAGTGTAGCCACATGACTCAGGAAGATCCGTAATGAAATCCGCAGTGATGTCTGGACGTGCTCCTTCCAGAATTGGTAAGGGCCGGAATAGACTCGCAGGTACAGCATTGCTTCCATTGAATCATTGGCGTATGTTGCACTTGGCAACGTAATCTTTTTATAAACGAGGGTAGTCTGGGCCAATGGTAAGACCGCCTGATAAGGTCTAGAGTCTTTTCATAGCCCGGGTGACCGGCGACAGGGGTGTCATGATGTAAGCGCAGTATGTCCATTCGCACGATGTTACCATCCGGTATGTATATCCGGTCCGATGAGTCATAGGGAAGTTCGTCGAGCTTCTCAAAGGATGCCGACCTTCTTCAATTTATGTACTTCTGTTTCGGAAGGCTTTACATGTTGCCAGGAACATTTCGTGCTTAATACCGCCGAAGTCAAGCTTCATTGGCGGGTATCATGATTTTCCTTCTGTTAGCATCTTCTGTGCCAAAAGCATGATCTTCTCTTCTGGAGAGTACATCTGCTTTGGTCAACGAAGCTCCAGCCTTATATACCCAAATATTGTTAAGGTGGGATAGAGAGCCCAACGCGCTTGGCGTCGGTTGAGGTCTTGCCTCGTCATGAACCATTGCAAATTGGCGTGGTCGTTCCATATTTCAAATGGATGACGGGTACCTTCAAGGTAGTGGCGCCATTGTTCCAGTGCCATTATGACGGACAACATTTCCTTATCTGCGATAGGATAGTTCCGCTCTTGCGGCGTCATGGCGTGACTAGAATAGGCGACAGGATGCCATTTGTCATTAATGAGTGTGGATAGGACGGCGCCAGTGGCGAAATCCGAAGCATCGGTTTCTAACCGGAATTGGTTATCAAGATCCGGAAATGCAAGTGTAGGAGCGGTGGTAAAGTGGTGTTTCAGGGTGTCGAAAGCGGTTTGACATTTGTCATCCCAAACGAAGGGTTGGTCCTTCTTAGTGAGGTCATGGAGCGGTCTAGCCACTTGGGCATAGTGTGTAATGAACCTTCAATAGAAATTTGCCAAGCCTAAGAAGCTTCTGACCCCTTTCACGTTCTTTGGGGCAGGCCATTCAAGGATAGCCTTGACCTTAGAATCGTCCATGCGGATACCATCTTTTCCCACGATCATGCCAAGGAATTCTACTTCCATGACTTTGAAATTGCATTTTTCCGGTTTGACGAAAAGATCGTTTTCTTCCAGCTGCTTTAGTACCTCAAGTACAATGCAGTCATGGACAACCGGTTCATCTGTTTTTGTAAAGATCATGAGATCGTCAATGTAGATGACCACAGCCTCCTCCATATCAGCAAAGATTTCATTCATCATGGCCTGGAAGGTGGCGGGGGAGTTGCATAAGCCAAAGTACATTACGAGCGGTTCAATGACGCCTCGGAAGCACACAAATGCGGCTTTCCATTCATCGCCTTCTTTGATCCGAACGTTGTTGTAACCCCATCTCAGATCCATTTTCATAAACAACTTAGCCCCTTTTAGCTTATCGACAAGCTGTCCAATCAATGGTAAGGGGTAGTTATTTTTAACCGTATGTTCGTTGAGATAACGGTAGTCTTGCACCATGCATTTCTTTCCATCCTTTTTAGGTACGAAGAAGACAGGTGACATTTGCGGAGATTTGGAGGGTTGAATATATCTTTTTCGAAGTTGTTCATCGATAAAGGAAGAAACCTCCTTCTGTTCTTCATCCGATAATGGAATAAGTCTTCCCTTTTTCGGTTGGAAAGAATCTTTGAGATCTATTGCATGGTCCCATGGTTTCCGTAAGGGCATTCATTCTGATTTCCCTTTGGAGAACACCTTAAGGTACTTGTGGTACTCTTTCGGGACTAGATCTTCTGTGGTTTTCTCACGAACAGGTTGTGGTATGGGCGCATCAAGCGCATGGACAGGATGGTAACTGGTATAGGAAGCATTCCTTTCCTCATGGTCAGGGTCTTGGGTTTCTATGCTTGGCTTATCCTGGAGAAGAGGACATATGGCGGGGCAGCGTGTCAACTTGACCGTGCCTTGCGACCAGTCTATCTCTGGATTATGCTTCTTTAGCCAAGAGAACCCGAGAATGAACACATTCTTTCCCAAGTCAGTAACTTCAGCAGTGACCTTTTTCCTATGTCCCTGATATTCTAGGATTAATTCAGCGGAGTGGGATATGGACCCTGCGGAGTTCTTAGTGCCGTCAACGTTATACACGGGGATCTCATGTCTTAGCCGTATTAACGGTATCTTCCGTGCCGTAGCCCACTGTCGATCTATGAAAATAGCATTTGCTCCTGAGTCAAGCAGGGCTGATAGCTGTATGAATGATCGGCCAGATTCGGGACGGATCTTAATAGGAAGAAGAATTTCGCGATTTGGTTTTAGACTCCTCAAAAGGGAATCTTCTGGGATTTCGGTAATGGAGGGAAGTGGATTGAAAGAGGAATTAAGCCCTGGCGTAACACCCCAGGCACGCCCATCAAGGGACACCTCTGTCGGCAAGGTAATACATGAGGTAGGGATATTTTTAGATTTTACCGAATTTTCAATAGATAATGGAGATGAGGAGGGTCCTTTCACACACCCAGAATCGTGCGAAAGGAGAATCATTTTCCCGACTTCTTCTTCTCAAGGGTCTCAAGATCTTTGAACCACGCTCTTGCCTCGTCAAGAGACATTGCAGCAATGTGTTTCATAGTGGCGGCTTCTCTTTCCTCCGAGGGGTTCTGTTCATCTTCCCACTTGGTGGCAGTAGTCCACACGTTAGACACTTTCTTTCCCTTATTCTTTTTACAAGAAGCCTTATGGGTACCACCATAGTACTTGCATTCATCGCATCGTACTTTAGGTTTCTTGCAGTCAATGGGTTTGTGTCCGTCCTGACCGCAATTGAAACACTTAGTGGGTTTCTTTTTCTTCTGGTTAGAAATGGCATTGAGATCTTCGTCATCTGACATTTTGACCATGTCAACATCCATAGCATCCGGGTCACGCGAAGAAGCCCGGGCTGCGGTGCCTTTCTTAATATAACCCAGAAGGGTCTTACGTTTGCCCAAATCTTTCAGCAATTTGATAAAGGCATTGTAATCGTTTTGTCGCCCTTTCTCCATGATTATCTGAGAAAGGATATCAGGGTCGACGTTCTTTTCCAGCAACTCTATGTGACAAGCATCATCCCAGCCATCGAGAGTCCGGTGTGTTTCAAATTTAGTAAGGAAGGTCTCCATTCGCATGCTTCCTTGTTTCAGTCCATCAATTTGCTTTCTATGGTACTCCTGCTCATTCGAGGATCGGAAATGAGTGACGATCAACACCTCAAATTCCGGCCAAGTATAGGCAGTTCCATTAAGCATCTTCTGACATAGGGCCCGTGAGAAATCTCCAGCATCTCCGCCTTTCATTCAGCTAAGGACCGCCTTGATGGCCATGTCCCGTGGGAGTGCCAAGAGATTCTCATTTCTCCAGACTCTCACGCGCATCCACCATTCTTCAAACCCCTTTCCTTTCTTTCCGTCGTAGTCACCTGGTTCGGCAACGACTTTGGATAGTTTTGGGATAGATGGGGCAGTGCCTGGTGTAGCAGCGGGAGCTGGTCCAGTGAGTATCTGTGCCTCAAGCTGAGCCACATGATCTTCTAAGTCTCGATTTTTCTTTCTCAAATCTCCATAGGCATCTTCCTGAGTTTCAAGGAAGAGTCTTAGTTCTGCAGCGAGGATAGCAAGGTTTGGATCAATTCCTTTTCCTCCTGCACTTAGGACTGAGAGAGTGGATGCGAGATCTTGAGGTAGGCTGGATGCCATGTTGGACTAGAATTAAAATGGAAGTTACTATTACAAGTAGCAGGAGGGTTTCCTAAGTGAGTTGGATGGTCTTAGTGATCTAATTGAGTGCGACCAAGGGGCCGGATCTCTTATGATCTTTCGTCGGAACTCGGTGGGCTTCTTTATATGCTTCACCCGTTTCTTACACGGCTCCTCCAAAGCCGGCGCGTCCTCTACTTCTCTCTTCACCTGCCTGATCTCCCGACCTATGTCCTCTAATCCCCTAAAGCTTCCGTCTGCCCTAACGCGATGTCCGGTATACCTCACAGAGGGTTCCGGCGTCAGAGAGGATCCATGTGCGACAGGTGGTTGGGCAAAGAAGTTGAGGGGAATTTGATCAGGGGAAACTGGTGCCTGGTTGTTGGGGTCGAAGTCGGGTTCTGGGGATTGATACAACGAGAGGGAGCTGCTGGTATTGATGGTGGACTCTTGGTCAAACTCTCTGCTGGGGTAAGGATATCCGTCTAGGGTTCCTTCTAGCAGGAGAGCGGCGGCAGCGGCTGAGTAAGGATCGAAAAAGTCCTTGTTCTCTTTTTCGTAATATTCTTCCAGAACGAATGAGATAGGCTCGAAAAGTTCAAGCTGCGCTAAAAAGCAACTGCAAGGTGATAGGAGTCTAGAAGGTATGCTGTGGGTCGACTCGTGAGTCGGGTTCCTGCCAAGTGGTGTGGCAACCGGCTCTTGCCAAAACTGTTCCCCTTCCTCTAACAACGCAGGCACAGGGATCACTGATCCGTCTGGCCTATACGCTACTGTGGCATTGTAGAGTCCATTCGGTTCGCCAAGTGGCTTCGAAGGGATAAGGGTATTAAGGTAGGCAAGGATCTCACGATTGTTTGAGTACACTTGCTCAGAGAATGAGCCCTTCTGGTACTACTGGAGGAAAAGTGACACACTTGCTGAAGGCGGTCACGCTGGTTCTTGTATAAAGGTGATTCGAAAGAAGTTTAGTTCAAGTGAAACGACTCAAAACAACCAAAAGGATGAATCAAGTCTACACAAGAACCAGTAGGTTATGAGCAGAGTAAATGCTGAAGGTGCAAAGGCACTACAGCGGTGAGCAGAGGGCAGTTGAAGAGGAAATCTCCAAGTGAACTAAACTGGGGTTTCCCAGTCAGTCCCTTGGGGTTTATATAGTCCTACATCTATTTGTACATGTTTGTCCCTACTATATCTATAAGAGGTAAAGGTACATGGTACGATGTATAGTGGTTTTATGATTGGACGATAACGAATATGAAATAGAGGGCTGTGCGCATAGCCTGGTAAAACAGGAGGTGGCAGCATAGGAATGTGAAACAAGGCGTAAGGCGCAAATGAAGCAGAAATGAAAAGAAGCGTAGCCTGTGCACATAGCCTGGTGACACAAGGCGTAGGGCGTAAATGAAACGGAGATGAAATGTGTGAATGTAATTAGTCCATATGGGAATAGAGTGGAAGTGAGGTGGCGACTGTGGTAACGAACTGGAATACCACATGTCTGTGATCAGGTATGATCATAAGATAAGATCCTGAAGAGATTAGATAAGATAGCATAGAGCAAGAAGAAATGGTTAAGTCCATGAATGAAGCACACCTTGTGAGGGCACCGTAACAGAGACAGGGGATGATGAGAGGAGCTGTTACAATCACATATTGCAACCCCATCTTATTAGTCTTTATCTTATCATATCAACATCTATGCAGATCTTATCAAGAATTCTATCTTATCACATCACATGACTCCTGAAGATTACATCACGTGACCTTATCATATCTTATCTGATGATCACACCTTACATGACACATGCGCATATCTAAGCTATGCTAGAAACACCTGGTGTTACCCAGAACCTTCTAGATACACAGCCACTGACGTCATATGGAATCCTATGGAATTCTCTATGATATTCTATGATATTCTAACCTATAGCATTACAGACTCATATCATACGACTATGGTATTTATATAAGTAGCCAATAGCATTAAGCTCTCTTGACATAGATTATTCTAGAAGTATACAAACATGTACATACATAGACAACTATATAAGACAGGCACTGGACTAGGGGAAACCTTAGTCTAGTTCTCTTGTTGTTTTCCTTCAAAGTAGCCTGCAAGTAAGGTCTTCAAGGTTGTTGCACTGAAGCTTGCCTCAAGAACTAGCTACTCTTGAGCTAGCAGCGAAGGTCATTACAGGAGCTGGCTACAGTTTCTGGACTCAGTCAGAAACTTTGGACTCAGATGAGGTGATTGAGGACTCACCTGAACCCTTGGCCTTGGCCTTGGGCTTCCCTTTCTCCTCTTTCCCTTTCTTCTCCACTCCCTTTCATCTGCCCACAAACATACATTTCGCTTTCTTGAAGTGACACCTGTCGCAAGTGACCCCATCCACTCTCCAACACTCCTGACCTACCTTCTCACATCCCCCACAGGAAGGGACATGGATAACATTGCTGGAGCCTGGAGCCATCTTCATCTTCTAACCCTTCAACCCAAGTGGAAGCCCTGGGTCCACCATCTCTTCATCCTCATCCTTCTTCTCCTGCAGGAACTGGTGTGATCTCTAGAGCTCACAGTGAGTCCAGGACTGTGGAAGCAACTGAATTCCTCACCTTTCACACTGGGCCTCCTGGCATTTCCATGGAATCCATCTCCCATGCCTTGCCTTTCTGTTTGCTTCAACCCAAGCTTTGTGAGGAAATTGAGGGTGATACTCACATTGGATCTGCTTTCTCCTGATCCACCCGTGCGCTCCAGGCCATGAAAGCTGCGAAGGCTGCTTGGATGTCCACTTTTGTGTCTTCGGAAATTGTAAACTCCAACCCTGCCTCCTTGACCTGGTTGGAAATCTGGGGAAGCTGCTCCTAGACTAGGGATCAGCTGGATCTCATCAATAGCAATTAGCCACTCACCTTAATGACCACCCAGTCCACCAACCAGATTGCCTGATCCTCCGCTAAGTCCTCTCTATCATCAGGAATCGCTTTGGCAAGCATGGCTGTCCACGCCAACAGCCGCTCAAGTGCATTGTGCACTGCCTTCTGCTTCACAGCTCCAGGATTGATCCAAGAAGTGGGGATGACAAAGATGTTGTTGAGAGTGTCAGACATGAGTAGTATGGGTGGAGAGGGCAAGGGAATTGAGTGGAATCAATGAATATTGAACGCATGTATTCCCATGGCTATTCAAGTCACCCGCTGACGTAATCCAGGGACCATTCAACCCAACCTGGTCATGTGACTGACTGAGGACAGTCAGTGTCTAAGTCCCCCTTGGATGTAGGGAACGCATATTCCCTACAAGGGTTCCATCATCTTTTGACCCCTGTTCATGGTCCACTCACTGCCTCCTTCACATCCAACTCTTCCATCTTTCCACCCGACTCATCTGATGTCCAACCCAAACCACCCTATGCAATGTCTGGACCATCCAACGCTTGGGCTTCATCACTTGATGCACAAGTTCAGACATTCACACTCGGGTTTGGACTACAATCATTCGGATTCATCTTAGGACCATTCATTCAAGCCTCCAGTCCATTGTCCTTGTCCTACAAGCTCGTTGGTAAGTACCTTACTCAATTCTGTCTCCTTTCCTGCTCTCTAGTCGTCCTGTAACCTATCACTACTATCCCTTTATCTCTATCTTTAGTTCTGTCACAGCCTCAGGTTTACCCAGGCTATAAAAGGCTGTACTTGACATCTGGAATAGGATCTTCTTTTCTTTCCATTCTTTCTACATGCAATCCTAAGTCTCCCTAAGCATCCAAAAATCCTTCCTTTGTCTCAGACCTCCTCTAATCAATTCTCTGACCATCCTTGAAGAATTCAACCCTTCAGAACACTTGGACAGTCCAGACTCAACCCAGGACTTGTCCTTCTGTATCCTACTAGCTGCGGAAAGTCTTGAGTACCACCCTTCTAACTTTGTCTTCTCTTGCACCCCTTTAGGGTCAAATTTATATTGCATCCTTCACTCCCTTGCTACTGATCTCCTTGGACTTGTTCCCTGCAGATTAGTCTAGTCTTTACAGCGCACATATCAAGATTGTGGCCAATGCTAAGTATACTGGATCCTGTTTCAAAAAATTCTGCACTAAGAAACTGGACAGAGTTCTCCCTCTCTGAGTATGAAGGTGACTTGGAAAGCAAAGTTAGAGGGGATCCTGGAGATAGGAGGTAAGCGGGGGATTGATGTCTAACGGGTTCAACTGATGGTTGGTTGTTGGGATCAAAGTCTGATGGGATGAGTT
>JBBPJZ010000760.1:0-13873 GCA_038089015.1 Chalciporus aff. trinitensis | reverse complement strand
TTGGAATATTTCATGTTGTGGCTATGTTGATTACCTAATCATTCTACCTTCGCACTAGGTGCAGTAGCTAGCCTACAAATCTGTGAGAAGGCTGGGTTGGGGTCCAGGGGTGCCCGCAGGGCTTTGTCTATAGATTTTGCAATACAGTATATCTGTAGTCAGACCAAAGCTTGCAAAACATTGCAAGAGTGTACTCAATTCTAGCAGGTCGGGACTCATGACTATGCTATCGTCATTCCTGCAAAATGGTACAATGGTAATTACTGCACATTTTGCAACTGCATCCCAGGATCTGGTGATTCCTTAGTCCTGACAGATGCCCCAACAGACTTTGAGGCATATTTCTCCGAGTTCTGCACTCCATCCGAGGAGGAGCCAAGGTCCAACATGATTCCAACGTGTTCCAAATATGGGCGCGTTGAACAGGGGCTAGCACCACACTAGAATGTCCACAACGCTACGATGTCTAGCATATGTACGGTATGAGTCGTTTCTCCTCGCTTCTCATATTCCT
The DNA here is from genome assembly GCA_038089015.1 of Chalciporus aff. trinitensis. Classification (NCBI taxonomy): domain Eukaryota; kingdom Fungi; phylum Basidiomycota; class Agaricomycetes; order Boletales; family Boletaceae; genus Chalciporus; species Chalciporus aff. trinitensis. The sequence continues at coordinate 13,359 of JBBPJZ010000760.1, read as the reverse complement.
TATCTTACAAACTTCGTATCTTCTTTCTCGCTTCGGCCTCGGGCCGCCGGGTATTAACTACGAATCGGTCAGCTGTAATTGTTGCGCAGAAAACAAATCAGAACTCACATGAATCCTGCAACTTCTATTTGATTTTCGAAATAGCAACCACCTGCCTTTTCTCCATACCTTCCCATTCGACACCAGCGAAGTAAATCAGTCTCCCCCTGATTCCGTCAAATCCTATTTCCCGACTCCGAGGAAGGCTCAGATCGGAACCATCCATGGAGATCGGTAATGAAAGCGTTCCGACGTCAGCGGTGCATTTATCTTTGCTAGCATCGATGGTGAATTTGAGGATGGAAATGCCAGGCATCGTGGGAAGGTCAATCTGTTGTGCTGTGTGCCATCCGGGAGGATGTCTTATACAGAAACCTCTGACGTGACCATCGGGAGAAGAATCGACGTAAACTTGAATACCCCTGTATGATGGGAGAAAGCGGGGATCTCGCATGCCATCGTCTACAGTGAAGAGGTGATTGATATGGAAGGTGATTGGCAGAACCTGACCAGTCGTGGCTTTAGGAAGCATCAGGTCCACGCAAGCAAATTGTAGGGGTGTCTCCAGGTAGCTGTCGGTATGGTGTGCCTGAAGACATCGTATCTCCGTAGCGCCAGTGGTTGTGTCAACAGTGGATTGTCTGGTTATGAAAAGCGTTCCAGTATCGTGGGGCATGGCGCATTCATGGGTTAGCTCCAGGGTGCAAGTGCCCTCTTTGGTATGTTTCGGATTTCTGGGGATCCTGAAAGCATGGACGAGAACGGTATCGTCGAGGTGATGAATGGTGATGACATGTGTATTTGTGAGGAGAACCGAGAAGTACAGCGAGTCCTTTTCAAATTAGGGAACATGAGCAATCGAACTATTAATCATCGAAAATTATACCCGTACCAAGTCTGAGTTAAGCTGAGGAAATTCATAGAAAGTTCGTGTTCGTGTATCGAAGACGACGAGTTGAATTGGAACATAGAGCAATGGCGTGTAGTTACCAACGAGTTGCACACCTCCCTTGGGGCCCCGAGTGCTTTTGGGGACGCTCAGGCACGTGGCTTCACGCAGATGACCAGTGTTCGTATCTACGCGAAAATCCAAGAGTATCCTGAAGGTAAACATGAGGTTTCACCGGAGAGCAGGGAAAATCAATGAAGCATACCACGGCAAGTCTGTGACGCTTTGACTAAACAGGATGTACACTTGGAGCTCAGCCTCCGCACAGGACGTGAAGGAACATACGTCCCAGGCGAATATGGGATTTTCGCTTTCCCACAATACCTGTGTGTAGCGAGGACATGTCTCAGAATTGATGTCATGTAGCGTGAATTTTTTGAACGATTCGAGGGTAATGAGCCATTTCCCGCCGATGATTTTTGGGGCAGTGTTTGGTAAAGCCTGTGCTCGTATAAAGCTAGTTGCAAATCGATCAAGGGGTCTGGTAATCCATGTTTGTGCCAATCGTGCTGATTGTACAAGAGTCTGTTCGAGGAACTGGGTCGATTGCGAAGGAAATGGTCCTGGTGGACGAGGTAACTGAGCATTCGCGTATAACTTCCTTAAAACTGAGCGATCGTAGGTTATGTCACGGAGCTGCTTTGAAACCTACATGGCACAATATGGTTAGCTAGATCTAGGTGATACGACTTGGCTGCCTGACACATTCCGTTGAAAGAAGCAGCACTCACAACTCGAAAACGGATGAAGTCAATGGGATCTAATAAAGAGAGAATATTGGCCATAATTTCAACTGGGAAGGCCATTCCGTCGCTGTCACCGCATTTTGACTCCATCTTTGAGTCGGTGGTGCCAGGATTCAATCAGTGATGGCCTAGTGCCAGTGAACGATTGTCGTTGCTGTGAAGCTACCATATCCGGCAGGGCTTATGGCGAATAACACACATGATCACAGATTCGCAATCGTGCACCCTGCTTTATTTTTGGTCCTAGAGAATTAGCCCCTGAGTCGCTCAATCGCTATACTAAAGCACGACGGTTGTGCACGTATTATTCTTCCACGTATGTTAGGATCGCGGCCGCATGGTTCTTCAACGTCAACTGTCTAACTGACGTCCGAATTCAGATTGGTCGTAATCCCGAATCCGAAACTTTTAGCATTCAAACAGCTGACTACGTCGATCCGAGGACATCCTCGAGAAAAATATACGCAATATCAAACACGAGAGGGGGTACGTGCATGATAGACCCTCGTACTCTCGTTTCTGATTGACGGATACCTATAGCGAAGCTCAGAAGCTTGATGGGATGACCTTGCGAGTGGTATAGACGGAGGGTCGTGACACAAGTTTGATTCGGCGCAGGGCTCGACTTGTTCGATTTTCAGCGAACAACTCGATCTGCCATAACAGGGACGTGTCCAAAACTTTTCAGTGTCGCTCGCATTTGCCTTTGTAGCACGGGTCAAATTTCAAGGGGGCATTTCTCCCGAGCTGACTCAAAAGCAGGTAGCCAAGCTATATTCGCAATGAATACTGTTACACAGGGAAGCACAAATGGTGCGATCTACGCACAACTGCAAGACGGAAAAGGAGAAATGAGCTCGCCGTTACCATCACTTGCCAACACAAAGGTCCCGAAAAATTCTTCTCCCCCCTCAACACAACCCGAAATAACTGAGCCTACATCGCTGAATAATCGACCGAATACTCCACGATTAGCACACTCTTGAATATTCTGATTCATTTGCTCTTGGATTTTGAGCTCTACGCAACAAATCGTGTCCGACTTCATTACTCTCCCTCCGATCACGATGCAGATCCAAATGGAACTACAGGATGGGAAGACGCTCGCTGATACGTCCGCCGGCATTGTACTTACTGCCGAGATCTGGGAGCTGCAGCAGAAGCACGAGAAGGAGATGGCCAACCTGAAGAGAGAGATGGAGGAGGCCGCAGAAGCAAACGATAGCGCGTTGAGAGCTGAGCTAGAGCAGGAGCGTAGAGTCGTGGAGGAGCAGATGGAACGCGCCGAGATCGATCAGAAGAGGTTACAGTGGACGCTCGAGCAGGCTCGTGTGGACTTGGCAGTGGAGCAGAAGCTGCTGGTAGATTCACGCGACAGGATTGCACAGGAGGCTGCCATCCTGGTAGCGCAACAAGCCGAAATGGAACGGGAGGCAAAGCAGCTCCGGGAGGTAATTCAAGCTACCCAAGCGCAGCGTGAGGAGTTCGTCATGATGCTGTCCCTGGAGCGAAAGGATGTCGAGGAGCGACGTGGAAAGACCGAGGCAGCGCTGAACGAACGATCTATACAGGAAAAGGTCGTCAACGAACTCAGGGCCCAGGTCAACGCTCTTGAAAAACAGTGTCAGGAGCTGAAGAGACGCGAGCGTGAAGTGATCCACTACAACCGTGAGCTCGCCGACCAACTGAATCGGGACCGCAGGAAGTGTCGATCGATAGACGAAAAGGAGCGGCGGCTTCGACAAAAGGCAGAAGAACTTTTTCAGACCCAGAAACGCCTGCAACAGGAACAGGAGAAAATCGAACAGAAGGAGAGGGAGATCCAGCGACGTGCAAGACTGGGAGGATTTGTGTTGGTTCGCAAGATGGGTGACGTGATCGTCCATTGTGCCCGCGTAGGGGAGGAAACTGGTGGAAGTTTGGGCGCTGTTATCGGGGGTATGGTTGGGGTCGTGGCGGCCCCTGGTGTGACGATGTTGAATGTAGTCCGTGGACGTACATAAATAAAGACGATGGTGCATATCTTTCCTTGTATCTTTCTATATCGCTTCCATCGTGATTATGACAGAGAGTACTGGTACTTACAGTGACCATGACGTTGGTCAATGTGCAGACCGCTGGTCTGCAACTAACTTGCAATGACCGAGCGCTCCGCGAATCTGGATTGACACGCCATCAGTATCAGTGAATCTCCTATCACCACGATGTGCAAACGACACACCCTCAGTCCCAAGAGGACAAGCCCTGTTCAAGTCGGACGATAGGTAGGTAAGAGTTTGATCGTGAAAAGGTAAGTACTCGGGTTCGCCCAGATGATCGATCGATGGCCGTGACCTTGGAATTGTACCAGTTTCTGAAATCCGCAGAGCGCGAGTCGGGAAATGTCGAGCGCAGCCCGCGGTCTGTATGTGTAGCCTGGCTACGGAAAATGTGATTCATGGGTTAGAGTGGTAAGGGATAGAGTTCCTTTCAACGATGAACACTTACTATAACACTCAAGTTTCTGTGGGCTCGTAACTCGAATTTCGAGTTGCAACATCGGTAAAAATACTCATACATGCAATTTCGGGGAGAAAGGAACGCATACATATTACAGAGGGGCTATAAATAGATCCAATACGGGGCAGTATCATAATGAAGGGGACCAAGCAGTCCGAGTCCGCTGTCCACATCATGTGCCAAAGATTGCTCTCTTGAGAGCCATCAAATCCGCTAGTAGACCTCCAGCGATGGCACCGAGAGACTCGAAAAGCCTAGTGAGCATACCGGGTGCATTCGAGTCCTGCCGCGCCTGCTCAACAGCAGGGTCCGCATGAGCAAGTTGAAATGTCCTCTCTAATCTGCTCCGATCCTCTTCAACACGCGCTACCTTCAGCTCGAGCTCCTTACGATCTTGTTCCAATTCTGCTCTTAAAGCCGCATCGTTGGCCTCTGCAGCTTCCTCCATCTCCCTCCTTAAATCTGCAAGTTCTTTTTCGTGTTTCTTCTTGGCCTCTCGCAGCTCAGCAGCGAGGATAACACCGGCGGATGTATCTGCGAGCGTCTTTCCATCCTGCAGTTCGTGTTGAATCTGCATTGCCACTGCTGGAAGAGAGGTGAGCTCCGATATGATCTGTTCCGCAGACTCGATGGTGTCAGTGTGTCGACGCACACGAGCTCCGGCATCAACGAGGGATTTAAAAGCGCCACGTTCTATGGAATCCTGACGCTCGCGCCCTTGCTCCTCGTTCACGCGGCTCCAGTTCGTGGTGACAATACGAACGTGGTCGAGGTTGCTATCACCACAAAGCGCTTGCAACATTCCGATGTTCTTTCGTGCAAGACCGCCGATTCTGGGATCGGATATGCGGTGCATATAGATGATGCCATTGAGTTTCTTTGCAGCGCTATACATATCCGATGATGAGATATCATAGGGTAAGCGAGAAGGACCAGCTTACCCGTTCGCGGGCTCAAGGAAGCCCACGATTTTCTCGAGGATGTCAGTATCAGTGACGCCTGGTCGAGAATCGTCGAAACCAGGTGTGTCGATGAGCACCACGGGACGGCTAGTCCTTCGGTCGATGTACGTAGATGCCTGGATATCCAGTGTTTCAGATTCAGGATTGTGACCAATCCGAATTCGATCATCCTTGGTAAGAAGGTTGATGAACTATGAATAGAGAACTTGAGGCTCCTTTCTGTGAATCGGTGTGTCTGTCCTACTCACCGTCGATTTTCCTGGACGGATGGTGGAGCGAGCAAAGTCAGATACCATGACGGTCGCCCACTCACGGTTGAGACAACGTACCAGTCCCGGTCGTGCCCATGACTCTGAATTCGCGTTAGCTCGAGAGCACATCGCGTGGAGGATTTATCCGTACGCAATTATCACAGCAGAGGCATCTTGGGCGGTTGCTCTCTTCATGTCGACGAGATTCAAGAAGCTATTTCTCACAAGTTGGCTGGAACGAAGAGCAGAGCAGTAGGTAGGCGGGGAGAATAAAGCTAAGGCACAGAGTTCAAGTCGTCGACTAAAACACACACCATCCTCATGGACACCTTAGCACAGCACACAGTATTAACGTTGAGGCAGGGCTTACATAAAATAATAGGGCGCACTGCGGCCAAGTTGGCTTCAAGTTGTCTTTCCTGGTAGAACTCGTCAATACAAAGCTCGATGTGGTATTGATCTGATCTCCGACATCAATACATACTTTCGGCAACAGAACTTGGAATCCTATGTAAGATATCGCCACAACGAATCGAATTGCATATAAATTCATTCAAGTTGTAGGGTGTGGGACAAGTAAATCGTCGGAACTCCCCATAAGCTGTTGTATGGTGAGATCTCATCAATCTCGTGATTCATCCACCCTTACCTTCAGCCTGAGATTGAACTCTAAATACCATGAGGTTTGCACGAGAAGCAAGGGTATTCTGGTGATTGTGGGTTGGTTTACTAGAAGTTGATCATCCCTTATTGAGAGGTCGAATTATGTAAGCCACAGCACGTGATTTTTTTTTGGCTTGTAGCTGCATGGGCACGGTACAAGTACATAACTCTATCAGCGCCGTTCCACTGTATCTCTTCCATTCCCATCTTCGATGCATGCGGGCGCGCACGGGCTCAATACTAATATAACATGATCACAGGGGGAGCTTTGCAAAGACTGTGTCGTGATCGGCCCAAGATGACTGGCCTTGTGCGACTCTCTTTCAAATTCTTTGTTCCTTTTCACAACAGAGACCCACAAGGCCTTGCTTCTGCATCGTTCGCGGCGGACACCACACCGTGACGATATCAAGCTCATGCTAAACTGGCAGCTATAATTTACTTCCGGAACTTGATTCGATCCACTCAGGCTGCCGCATCATCCTGCTGCGGGTGGATCGCCAAATTTCTTTGCTCCCTGACAACGTCGCATCTATGATTGCAACCTGCACTTCCTAGAAGGCTCTAACCGCGGTTTGTCGCAGACGAGAGAGTGATTCGGGGGTCAACTGACAGACTTCCTTAGTCCTAGCAGAGGTCCCGAGGGACTTTGAGGCCTCTTTCTCCCAGTTCAGCGCTCTATCCAAGGATGAACCTAGGACCAACATGATTCCAACGTGTTCCAACTGTGAGTGCTTTCAACAGGGGCTAGAACCCCACTAAGATGTCCCCTACGCTACGATGTCCAGCATTGATACGTTATGAATTGTTACTCCCGACTGCTCACGTTCCTTAGCGTATCTGCTTGCTTCGGCCTCGGCATTATCTAGGAGTCGGCCAGCTGTAATTGTTGCGTAGAAAACAACGCATAACTTAGCTGAATCCTGCATCTTCTATCTGATTTTCGAAATAGCAACCACCAACCTTCGCTCCGCACCTCCCCCTTCCATACCAGTGCAATAACACAACCTCCCTCTGATACCATCAAATCCTATTTCCCAAATCCGAGGAAGCTTCAAATCGACACCATCGCTGGATATTGGTAATGGCAGCGTTCCGATATCAACGGTACATTTATCTTTGCTAGCATCGATGGTGAATTTGAGGATGGAAATATCAGACATCCTCGTGAGTTCCATGTGTAGTGTAGTGCGCTGTTCGCGAGGATGTCTGATACAAAAACCTCTGATATGACCATCTGGAGAATGGTCGATGAAAACTTGGGGATTGTGGGATGGGGGAAGATGGGGATCTCGGGTGCCATCGTACACAGCGAAGAGGTGACTGATATGGATAGTGATCGGTAGAATCTGACGTGTCGTGGATTTAGGAAGCATCATGTCTACGCAAGAGAATTGCAGGGGTGTATCCAGAAAATCGTCAGTATAGTGTACCCGGAGACATCGGATCTCAGTAGCACCGGTGGTTGTGCCAGTGTCAACAGTGGACCGCTTGATCATGAAAAGCTTTCCAGTATCGATGGACAAGGTGCCTTCATGAGTTAGCTCGAGGATGCAAGTGCCCTCTTTGGTATGTTTCGGATTTCCTGGGACCTTGAAAGCATGAACTAGAACTGTATCATCGAGGTGGAGGATGATGATGATATGTGTATTTGTAAGTAGATGCTGGAGTGGTATCGAGCCCTTTGCGAAATAGGCAGTGTAAGCAATCGCACTACCAATTGTCAAAAATTGTACCTGGTCGGAGTTGAGTTGAGGGAACTCATAGAATGTTCGAGTTTGTGTATCGAAGATGACAACCTGGGTTGGTAGACAGAGGAATGGCGCGTGGTTACCAATGAGTTGCACACCTCCCTTGGGGCTTTCAGAGCTTTTGGGGACGCTCAGGCACGTGGCCTCTAGCAGATGTCCGGTGTTGGTATCTACGCGCAAATCCAACAGTATCCTGAAGATAAACCTGAGGCTCCATTGAAGAGGGGGACAAATGAATGAGGCGCACCACGGTAAGTACGCGACGGGTTGGCTAAACAAGATGTACACTCGGAGCTCAGCCTCCCCCCCGGACGAAAACGAAGATACGTCCCAGGATGATACGGGGTGTTCGCTTTCCCACAAAACCTGTGTGTGGCGAGGACATGTCTCAGAATCGATGTCGTGTAGCGTGAATTGTTTGAATGATTCGAGGGTAATGAGCCATTTCCCGCCGATGATTTTCGGGGCACCGCTTGGTAAATCCTCTGCTCGTATGAAGCTTGTTGCGAATCGATCAAGGGGCTTGGTGGTCCATGTTTGTGCCAACTGTGCTGATTGTACTAGAGTGTGCTCGAGGAACCGGGTCGACTGTGAAGGAAATGGTCCTGGTGGACGAGGTAACTGAGCATTCGCGTACAACTTCCTTAAAACTGAACGATCGTAGGTTATGTCACGGAGCTGCTTTGAAACCTACATAGCACAATGTGGTTAGCTAGATCTAGGTGATACGACTTGGCTGCCTGACACATTCCGTTGAAAGAAGTAGCACTCACAACTCGAGAGCGGATGAAGTCGATTGGATTTAAGAAAGAGATAATATTCATCATAATTTCAACCGGGAAGGGTATCCCGTGGCTATCGCATTTGGATTCCATCTTCCAGTTAGTGGTGGGATCAATCGGTTGTGAGCTTGAGCGCTTGTCGTTCTATGATGCTACCATATCTGGTCGGGTTCGTGGAGAATATTGAACCCACATGGATTCAATTCCTTTATTTTCAGTTATGGTGGATGTATCTACACTAGTGTTCTCGCCATCGGTAATCAGATCTCTTCTCTTTGACGTCTACGACCGCCACCTTTGATTGACGATCGGCAGGAGAAACATGAATCTTGTAATCAGGATTGAGGTAACAGAACAGACTACTTCTCAAAACCTTCACTACTGATTTGCAGCGACATTTGTCCAAATACTAAGGTGCAGTCCTCTTGGTTGGCATCGATCGTGAATTTGACGATCGAGCAGCCAGAAACAGCTCTTCGCCTGAGAGCAAAGGTTCTAATGGTGAAAGGCTCCACAAGTTACCTCAGAGAAATTCTTGATGTGCCCACTGAGAGAGTATTCGAGGTTGGTGTTAAGGTTGTCGTGAGAGGGTCGCGCGAACTGCCGTCGACAGCGAACAAGTGGCGCTTGCGGATCGACATTAGTAGGACAACACCGCTGCGAGCTTCGGGTAGTGTAATGTCAATATAATGCAAGTGAGGCGGGCACACAAGCCGGGATTCTCGTGCCGTGTCCAAAGTCACCTCGCGTTCCTGTCACCGCTAACGAGATCAATCGTGAGTTGATTGACCTTGAATGGGCTACCAGCTAAAGGGTCTATGAGAAATACTTCGTCGTGGGTTTGCAGAAGGATGGGCTCGCTGGTGGGTATGTCGTCAGCAGGAATGGGGAATCTGTAGACAATAGCATTGTCGCGATTGCGGAAGCGAGCGAAAATGTTGTGGGTATTCATGAGTACAATTGAGTAACAAGTTGAGGAAAAGGGGTGAAACACCTTTGAGAAGAATATGAGATAAACCTTGACAGCTTTTGCTGGAGACTGCGAACGTTCCAAGTCTTGTACTCTATACAGGCGATAAGCCATCTACTTCCGACAACCTCGCGTGGACTGGACGACAACCTGCCATTGCCAATTCTCTGAAATTTCTTGTCCAGAATTATGTCAAGGTGGGCTCTGGAAATTGAGGCGATTGAGATGCATATGGAAGCGGTCCAGGGGTACGAGGTGTCTCGGAATTGGTGTACAATTCTCCAAATCGAAGGCATGTGGGTAGTGTTAGGAAACTGCATTGAAACGTAAAGTAGGCGTGCAATCAGCCTCGGTGAGGCCAGCGGACGACTTGCAAAAGAGTCAGAAAACCAATAATCCTGCAGATGATTTCTACGGGGAAACTTGGAAACCATCAATCGGCTGTGAGTGCATGTTTGTGTTCGTTGATCCAAGGCCCAAGCTGGCCCTAGTCTCCGCAAACCGTGATCCGACCTTGGTGATCAGGAAACAATTTGTCCCAGTTTTGCAAGATGATCCGTTGACTTTGATATCCAGGCATCGGCGATGCGAACAAAACAGGGCCGTTGTTCGTTTTGTGGTCATGCCAATTGCTCCGATACAGTACACTATCTCGTAATGCATGTGGTCGTCATGCATAATTCTCGTTGTGCATAAAATTTTACGGATCCCATTGCGGGACAGTGTAAAATGTTCCTGTGACGCATAATGCATGGTGCATAGATCCGGGAGGCACAGTATGCATGATGGCGGGCCCTGGAATGGAGCTGGGAGTTACATAAAGAGCCTCATAACTTGTGTTATTCAATGCCCACCAAACCATGAACAACCCCCAACACTCCAAACCACATTCAAAGCGAAGCTATGCCCCTTGTGCTTAAGCGTAAACCCCGTCCTACTCCTCAGTCATATAACTGACAGCCCAGGGCCACCATAAACCACACTGGACTCAAGATTTGCCTCCCTGCTCGCTCTCCTGCCGAAGTCTCACAACTCACCACTCTCGAAACTGAGGTTGCACAGTCAATCTCAGAGCTCTGCGCCCACAACCACAACTTCGGCAGCCCCTTTTTAGTCGACGAGTCTCTCGAGCCTGCAGAGGAAGCGGAAACGCCAGACACAAGTGATGATATTCTCAAGGATAGAGACAAGGCAATTGTTGCCAAGGTGACTCAAGAGAGTCCAGTGCTGGCACCGAGCCTGAGATTTCACATGCTGCCGCACTCTATCATTGCAAGAAACTCACAGAGGCATATTTACAGCATGTCATGGATCTACCCCCTGAGGCCTGTGCACTTACAAATTGCCTGAGTCTTTCTTTGTCATCCGTAGGATAGTTATCCACCCAATTGGTTTCTCGTCTCTTCTTAGTGTCGTGTTTTCTCTCTTCTAGGTACAGTTCTATTGCTATAGTGTGCTACTTTACTTAGCTTTCTCTCTTCTAGTCAATCAACGTGCTTTGACGATAACTGCGCTGTGATTGCTAGCGACGCTGACATTAACACGACACTGCTGAATCGCTCTCGCAGCCCCTAATCATGACAGAAGACATCTCAATGACCCCAATCGAGTCCATCAAGTCTGGGTCCTCTAAATCCTCTAAGGTTAAAACCACCCCGAGTCCTACCATGCCTCAGATCAAGATGCAAAGGCCGAAGTCCTTTGATGGGGACAAGTCCAAGTTCGCGGATTGGTTCCGCCATGTTCAGGCATACTGGGTGTTCTATGATAGTGCCGATTCCAAGATGAAGATCCTCGGTACCTGTGCGTTCATGGACGAGGGTCCCGCCACTGCGTGGTCTGGTGCTTGGACAGATATGGTGTTGAATCAAGACAAGTCGGATAATGACCCATCGAAGTGGGACTGGAAGGCCTTCATCGATGCGCTCAAAGAGGCTTATGCCCCTATCAGCGAGCCTGCCAAAGCTCAAGCCCGCCTTTGGACCTACAAGCAGGGCTCCACCCTCACCAACCAATATGCCATCGAGTGGAACCGCTTGCTGAGCGAGGCCGGCTACAGGACGATTGAAGCAGGCTCCCCTGAGGCCTATCATCTCATCGACCAGTTAAAGGTGAATGCGAACCCTGTTATCGTACGAACTACAGAGGACACTCAAAACATGGGGACTACGGATGACTATAATGCATTTTTCAAGGCACTGAAGAAGACTGGGAAGCTAGTTGAGAGTTGCTATGGAGGAAAGGTCCCCACTTCCTACCCTACTATCACCACTCGTCCTATCCCTCGTTATACACCAACGACTTCTCAACCTCCCCTCCCACGTGATAACTTGACGAATGCTCCCGCTACTGGCTCGAGCTTGAGAGACAAATGAGATGCAATGGGCATTGTTTATGGAGGACAAGGACAGCCAATGGACGTCAGCCGAACTTGTTCCAACTGGCCTCAAGTCTGTTATAACTGTGGTCAACCAGGCCACTTTGCTAAGGACTGCCCTCAACCCCATGTTAGTCGCCCTCAACGCATCTGTTATATGATCTCTGAGCTTGAAGAAGAAGAGAAAAAAGAGATGAGGGATTTTTGAGAAGGTCAGGAGGTAGCACGCCCTCTCTGACCAAAGGTTTGGATTTGTCTCAAGATCTGGTTCGTCAATGTACTACTGTAGCTGCTGATGAATCAAACAACCATTCTGAGTCGAAACTGACCGAAGCGCATCCCTCAGATTCTACCCTCGCCCCTAGAGCCACTCCTTGGACTTCACCTTGGTATGCTCGTCGTCTTTGAGATCAATCTCCATTACGAGCAATAGAACTTCTCCAAATATTGACACATGCCCAACGTCAACCAGAAGCAACAGAAGAGGTTCTTGAAACGACTCAAAACAACAAAAGAGTTGAATCAAGTCTACACAAGAACCAGTAGATAGAGAGCTAAGTAAATGCTGAAGGTGCAAAGGCACTACAGCAGGAGCAGAGAGCAGTTGAAGAGGAAATCTCCAAGTGAACTAAACTGGGGGTTTCCCAGTCAGCTCCTTGGAGTTTATATAGTTCTACATCTATTTGTACATGTTTATCCCTACTTTAACTATAAGAGATAAAGGTACATGGTACGATGTATGGTGATTTTATGATTTTATGATAAGGAATATCAAATATGAAGCTGTGTGCATAGCCTGGTGAAACAGGAGGTGGCAGCACAGGAATGTGAAACAGGGCATAAGGCGCAAATGAAGCGAAAATGAAAAAGAAGCAAAGTCTGTGCACATAGCCTGGTGAAACAAGGCATAGGGCACAAATAAAACGGAGATGAATTGTGAGAGTGCAATTAGTCCATATGGGGTAGAGTGGAAGTGAGGTGGCAACTGTGGCAACAAACTGGAATACCACATGTCTGTGATCAGATATGATCATAAGATAAGATCCTGAAGAGATTAGATAAGATAGCAAAGCAAAAAGAAATGGTTAAGTCCATGAAATGTAGCACGCCTTGTGAGGGCACCATAACAGTTCTACAGGAACTTAACCATTTGACGCTCGACGAAGCAACCGAGGCAATCCAGGAGTTACATGGTCCAAAACGTTTCGTCTGCGGAACTGGAGACTCTCTATCCCTCCATGTGAATCTTACCACACTCGATGACCAACGTTCCTTTCCTGTGAGAGCTCTGGTAGACAGCGGATGTACTGGATTTTCTATCAACGTTGGTTTTGTGAAGGCCAAGGGACTGAATACTCATCCTCTCCCTC
>JBBPJZ010000759.1:0-13874 GCA_038089015.1 Chalciporus aff. trinitensis | reverse complement strand
CCCCAAATGTAACATCACGTACACGCAACAACATTCCGCCTGTTGAGTAATTGGGACGACATTGGACGTAGAATTGGTCTCCAGGAGTTGACGTCGCCCACGTCGGCAGGGGTCAAAGCGCTGTGAGCAGAAAACAGCGTCGAGCGTAGGTCTGAGAGTGAAACTTGATAAAAGGCTTTCCGGATAGGTTGCCTTCAAGGTCTTGACGTCCTGGTTGGAAGATAGGTGCACAGTGGTGGATGACCCGGATAAGGTATTTTCTTCCGAAGAGCAGCTGGCTATAAGTGGATAATTAACCCCTTTCTAGGCTTCCTCGTGGGGATGCAAGAACCAGATCGTGTTCGAGTTTATTTCACAGTAAAGCGTTTATTGTCACTTTCTCTACTGTCATTGCCTTACCCTCCTCTGCCATCAATATGCATGGGCAATTCAATTGCCAGATATTATCCAGGTATCCAAGACTAGCGGTACGGTGTACAGCAAATCATAAAAACCAACAATAGTAATACACAAAATCTGATCTGAGGACAGTTCGCTCACGATATGCCAGTGCCTCCCAGAATTCCAACAGGATGTTGCATCTCTCCTCTCTCCGTGTCCTGAACCCCAACCCTCTCACTTTCCACACCAGCAGCGAACGGTTCAGCAATTGGTTCGGCGGTGAGCGGTCCGATAAACCGAATAGCCGGACTAGCGCTCGAGCTCTCGTAACCACCACCCTCGAATTGATTGGGTGGTGTAGTACCGCCCTCAACACTGCCCTCGAGGTCAGGGGTGACAATGCCCCCTGGCCCCTCCAGAACCACAGGTTCGCGTACACTCCCATGTTCCGAGCCCCATTCTACAGGGTATCCGGGCCCCACTTCATCGCAAGCACTGTGTAACATCTCTATCACCAAATCTCCATCCAGGTCATAGGAGCAAGAATGATAATTCTGAAGCGCATCCTGAGTTATATGTGAGTGCGAGAAGTCGGTTTGAATCGAAGGTGAGGTGACTCGACGAGTTTGGCGGGGTCGAGAGGCGATTGGTGGGGGGTGATGTTGGTGTTTATCTCTCGAGCCAGTTCTGGCGGGCGGGACTGGGGATGGGGTAATTATGGTGGCTGGAGTTGGGGAGACCTGAGAGGTTGGTGGCTCAGGTGTGGTTGGGTGGCTACTCCGTAGCCATATCTTCCATATGTTCCAGCGCTTGCTCCTATCGAGTCTGCTCCTAGGACCTTGAGGATGGGGGTCGGAAGCAGTTGGGGAATGCGGATTGGGGACGCTGGCGGCAACATTCGATGGGACACGTGGGCGACTCACGAGGTAGAAACCGATCAGGAGCACGAGCAAGCAAACTACGGAGAAGAAGACGTGTCAGTGAGATAACACCAAGGTCGTGTCAAGATATGTGTCAAGAGATGAAGTGCGGGGATTGTTGAAACAAAACGCAAGTAAACCGGGCGCGAAACACGAGCAGGCACCCCGGTTCGTATGAGTGACTCCTTCCAGAGAGAAGAGCCACCAGGACCTCAGTCTTTATCTTATAACGCAACTTGAGCAGAATATGTATGAAGGAAGTGGTAAGGAACGAACACCACCAACCTACACCAACAACGATGAAGATGATAGTGTTCTGTTGCACGCCTCCACTGTCGCCACTACTGCTTGTCTCAACAGTCAGGATGTGCCGGATATGCATTAGGTTGGCTGGAACAGCCGAGGTAGATCCAAGGGACTCGTGAGTGTTGAGGTTGTGCAAGCGGATTGGAGGAGGGGTCATGATGAGTTGTGGCCAAGCATATGAGGATTTAAGTCCCAAGGGAGTGGCGGCTAATCAGTGGTGTCATGGACAGTGTTACGGCGATCCATTCAATTTTATGCCTGGGGGAGGTTCTGAGTCCGCGGTCTAGCATTGCCTCGTTAATGGTCCACGGACCAATAGCGAGGTTAGCTCACGACCCCGACTCAACCCGATCCCTTCCAGACGAATTGAAAGAGAATCATAAATTGATGATGTGGCAGTGAAAGAGTGGCGGCCTCGAGGAGGACTGCGGGCACTAGGCACATACCCGCTACAACATCAAAGGCAGTGCTATTTTTATCTGCCAATGAGCGTCGGTCGAATTGACCGAAAGAAAGCATTTAATTCGCCGGGAGATTGGAGAGAAAAGTCTTGCATGCAGAAACTGAGAAAACTAGACAAGGACGATCAACAAGACGACTACTGGACATCCCATATGCTAGGTAAATCGGAGGTGGCGAAATCTGTCGGTAGATGGTTGAAAAATATCGTCCCGATGGGAGAGGCTGCAAAGCATAACGTGGATATTCGCACCCGTTTTGCTATTGGACCTCATGAACTTCAAGGGCAGAATTGCAAGCATTTATACTTCGTAGCCAATCAGAAGGCTATGTACATACCATCAAGTGATGCGAATGATGTAAACCGGACATCAGTGAGTTTGCTTGGGCTGTCTGTCGGTCGACCTCAGAGAAGAAGCGACACAACCTTGGATTGGATGGCGCTCTGAAGGTTGACCCAGCGTGGACGCTGTGTGGCCAAAACCACGGTACGGCTAGCGCTGATTGGCCACACGGAGTAGTGAAGACATTGCTGTGCCGGCATGCTGCCGGGTTACACGTATCGTTTTACATAATCACATACCCACCATCCAATTTGTTTACCAGGTGGGACACGTTGTAAGTACTACCAGTGACACCCTCGCACTGGCAGTCACTACGATTCTGGATTCCGAAGGATTGACATCGACGCCAAGACAGTCGGACGAGTGTAAGTGAAACGGTACGGCGAATATCGGTTGACCGGCAATGAACGTCGCTTTGGTCTTACTGTGTCTTGGTTTGGGCTTGGTTGCGTTCATGCTGGTCTACGCAGCGTACACCGAGGTCCTATGGTCAAGATCACTTCGTACTCGTGAGGTTATCCTAAAGGAACTGGGGCTGGAAACTGAGACGACGAAATACAAGTTTGTCGGTTTCTTCCATCCTTACTGGTGAGCGTAGTCTCTTAAAGCTTTCTTACGCAAGAATCGAACGTCCCAAGTAATGCAGGTGGTGGTGGCGAGCGTGTCCTATGGACTGCTGTTGACCATATTCAACGCGAACACAAGGACATAATTTGTGTCATCTACTCTGGTGACACCGATGCCTCCAAAAGAGAAATCATTGAAAAAGTTAAGGTGTGGAGAAATTTTGTTACCACGGTACTCCCCCTTATACATGTCTCTAGGCTCGTTTCGGCATTAATCTCAAGCCATCAACGCTCCATATTGTTTTTCTGACATCCAGAGGGTTAGTTGAGGATTCACGGTGGCCACGGTTCACCATACTTGGTCAGAGTGTTGGTTCTATGTACCTTGTGTGGGAAGCAATGTCAAAGTTCATTCCGCACTTGTATATTGGTACGTATCAACACTCTACGAGACTTTGTTCTTCATAATAATACTTTCCACAACAGATACAATGGGCTATGCCTTCACATTCCCAGTTGTTGCTTGGCTCACAAGGGCTTATATCCCAATTGGAGCATACGTTCATTACCCAACAATCTCTACTGACATGCTCGCACGTGTTCAAGGCGAATCGTTAAAAATACGAGCAAAACATTTGTGAGTCCTTCTACTGCGTACTTGACTCGACAACACTCACGACGACGATAGTTATTACCGCCTTATCATGTACTACTACAGTCTCTCACTCTCACACGCCAAGTTCTTGATGGTCAACTCGTCTTGGACGCGGGGTCATATAGCATCAATCGTCTCGCACGAACATTTCGGATCACTCATCTATTTGGCACATCTAGTAACTCCGTTATTCCTCGTCAAGTTCTTCCTTTCCGAATTGTCAATTCGGTTGGTCATGTGTGGTGTAGATGGACCAGGCACAGGCATCTCTGGCCCAACAGAGACGACCAAACCCGTGACAGTATATCCTCCCTGTGACACACAAGAGATGACCAAGTTTTCTTTGCAAGGCAGAGAGCGTGTTCTGCTCAGTGTCGCTCAGTTTCGGTGAGTTGGTCGATGCAGAATTAAGTACACCATGAACTCGCTAATTTTGATCAGTCCAGAGAAGAATCTTCCCGCCCAACTCCACGCGTTTGCGCAGCTTCTGATGGATCACCCTGAATACAAAACAGAAAAGGTCTCTGACAAAAATTCGGTTCAACTGGTATTAGTTGGAGGTGCGAGGCACCAAAGTGACCTGGATAGAGTCGAGTCGTTGCGCGAGTTGGCAAAGGAGCTGGGTATTCAGGTAGGTTGTCGCGTAATGGAGAGTATTGCCTTCAACTTACCTTGTGCTTTAGAACCAAGTCACGTTTGTCGTGAACGCTCCTTACTCGGATGTCCTTAAATGGCTTTCCAAAGCAAGCATTGGCCTTAGCACGATGGTAGACGAGCATTTTGGGATAAACGTCGTAGAGTTCATGGTAAGCACAGCTCATCGCCTCGTGGAGCAAATTCCTGTGCTCACCCACCTGGTATCGAACAATCAGGCTGCGGGACTCATCCCCCTCACGCATGCATCCGGTGGCCCGTTGAACGACATTGTGGTGCCATACGAGTCACAGCCCACAGGCTTCCACGCACGTACACCGGGTGAATTCGCAGCGGCGATGCACGAGGTAAGTGTGGCTACCTCGTTTCTCCCCGCTATCGGCGCAAATGAAGTCTTGTATTGATTGATACTACCTCGTTTTCTTCGTCGAACTTGTATAGATCCTGACGATGGATGCGGCAACTGAGAAAGGATACCGAGAGAGAGCGAGACGGTGGGCTGTGGAGAGGTTTTCCGAAGAGGAGTTTATCAAGGGCTGGGAGGCGAGTGGGTGGAGAGAATGTCTTCGGTGATCGGGTTTATGGACCGAAGTCCCGAACGTTCCAATCTAAGAACCTGCGATAGATAATGACGCTATTTTAGCAGAACAGGAATTCCTGTATGTCGACCCTTCGTCAGGTCTGATACTTATGGTTTGTTAAGAAGGGTGGCCTCGTTTGTTAGAACACATTTGACAGTTCGGAACTGGGACTCGGTGTGTCAAGTTGGTCTGGGAAGGACCAATCACCCAATCAGAAGATTTTGATCCTTCTAAGTATATAAGCTGAGAGTCAGTCCTGACTTAGTTGAGTTGTCAGTATCCTACTCGAACAGTACGGAACACCATGTTCATCCTACAGATTCTGTCAAAGATGGTCAGTCACAAGCAGCGGGTGACAGCCTGGGACTCTAGGGAGGAACAGCAGTGGCGATGCGACCTCACCTCCTGGTTCTACGACGTCGGATCCTTAACTGGGAACCTTCACGTTGTCGAATCTATGCAAGACTGTAGCCAACGCAAGCTCTTTCAGCGCCTCGGAGCGATAAACAAGTCTACTTGGGATGGCGGAATTGTCCTGCTCACCCAACCTGATTCAGAAGAGTCAAAGGCCAGTGCTAATGCAGTCACTACTTATTATCAGGATTGGTGGCAAGTCTGAAACATCTTGGTTCACCCGAGCGACTGGCGGGAAGAGATCATGGAGATCGTTGTTCGATTGCGGTAAAACGGCTTCACCATCGCAATTTGTTATATACTTCGCAAGTGTTTGCTCTTCCATCTCCCTTGCCTCACTTCTCTTGCAGCTACCACTCGTTCCCCCTCATGTCAGTATCCGTTGCTGCCGTGGTGGCTCTTATCCAAACCATACGTTACTGTCAGGGTATGCAAAGTCGATTCGATCAGGCGATTTTGTGATCATTTTGAATAGTCTCTCCTTATGTTGTGCTGTTGTACGATCATCGTGAGTCTTCCTTTGAAAAATTTCTGGAGTAACATTGAACTCGAATTCTCTGAGCATATAGTATTGACCTTTGACCAAGAGGTATGTCCCTGGTCGTCTGCTGCGTCCAAACACATAACGCTCCCCGTTCTTGGTTCAGGTCGAAAATATCTGGGTATCGGCTTTTTCCCTGCTTGTCTACGCATTCGTAATTGCCATTTCTTACAGGGGAGAAGCTTTAGCACAACTACGGCAATATACTACCTTGTGAGCAACTTGGTTCACTTGGATTTGAGTCAGTCAATTGATCTTGGCTCGATATCCAAAGATAAGATACGGTGGGACTGCCTTTGGTTTGTACGTCCACGTTGCAAGCTCCCCGTCCCTTCATAGGCAGTGTGTTCACAAATGATCCACAGATTCAATACCCTCGGTCAGTTACGGCCCACTACTTTGAAATGCGCTTTCCTTATTGACCATTTCCAGGTTATGTGACACATTTGTCTCCTGAGGTGAGTGTCTGGAATAGCCGCAATGCTTCGTCATTCTGATCATCTAGCTCTTTTCAGATGTAAGTTACCGACATCCTCTCGTACATAAACTGACCATTGCCGGACCGTGGTCGTGCAGGTGTATGTGCTATAACGCGCTGTATCATGCCACAGTCTTACAAGTGTCTAGGTCACATCTTCCATATCGTTCAGCCGTGGCCTGGCTGTGTCATCATGTATCTCGTACAGTGTAAGAACAGGTTTGCTGAGAAACACGAGCTTCTGACCTCTGTACTTGCAGATATCCTGCAGATGCGCCTTTACGTGCTTTATGCCCAATCAAAGTTCATCTTAGTGATCATGGGCGTAGCTTTCATTGTCGAGATCGTGGCTGTAACGACGATCCTCGTGATCGCTGTTGCTAACCTCCAACGTGCGTAAACTATAACGCTCTGATCATCCTGATGATTGAAGTACACTGGGGCATTAGCTCTAACGAAACCACTGCCTGGAATATACTTTTGCACAGCTACCCATGTTTCCCCACTCGTTCTCGATTTTTGGTGGGCGCCACTTGGCTTTGAGACCCTCTTATGCGGTCTCGCCATCTACATTGGAATACGGGGTTCGTGGAGACGGCACCATGCTGAGGTAATGAGGGGTAAATCTATCGCAGATTCCCTCGTCATGGGGAACGTGTCCTACTACGTCGTGTAAGTTTCAATCCGTTTCTGCTTCTCGTTGCATCCCTGACGACCCGTCGTGCCAAATAGGGTTTTGATCTCTGCCGTTGTCAATGCCATCCTGTGGCAGGTAGTCGGGGTACGTTCTATCGCCCATCACCATCGTCCAACGGTTTGTCAAAGCCGACTTACTATGGATCTGTGTAGTTTAAAATCGTGGATGCCTCCGAAGACTTTGCACAAGTGATCGAAATCATCATCGGGTGTCGCCTCATTCTGCATCTCAGAAAAGTGACGACTGAACAATTGCGAATGTCGACGGTGCGGTCGTACCCGGAACCGATGTTCAACCCGTTGTCAGCGTGTGAATCCAACGCAGAGTCGTGAATTGTGAATGAGGTCTGTGCTATTTCGTGTCGTAACTCCGAAGATCTCACTGCCAGATAGTTGATCTTGGGGTTTGCCGCTCAGCAAACCATCGCCGGCTTGGAAAGCCACTTGCCAACCCAAAAGCTGACCTGGAAAAAGATAGAGCGGTCAGAGCTCGAGTCGCTGAAGAGCATCCAAAAAGCCGTCCAGTTATGACGCTACTCGTCTCTTGGCAGATGGTCCAGGAAGATACCTTTCGTTATTTGTTTTCGTTATGCTCTCCCTCTAATAAATTCCTGCTGAGTGGACTGGTGGGCGACCTACACGGAGTCCGAATGACAATTTGCGTACCATTGTGAGGAGATCTAGGAGTAAATAAATGAACGAATATGTAGCTAAGGGAATAGATCGAGGGGTGCCATTCTAGATGAAGGAAACGGAAAGACAGGTACGATCACATTCAGAGACGAGCCATAACCTTCCCCAGGTCTATATCTTGCACTAGACCCTTCTCCACCGCAGGTCTCCCACGATACAAGGGCAATTCATCTACGAACGAATCCCAGGTTTCATCGGAGACAATAGGTGCACGGATGTATGGGTCCACGCCCATCTGGTCAACCAAAGACTCCAAGTGAGGAAGTACAGCATCGAGAGCGTTTTCTTCCATGTCTCGCTGTGCACGACGGCCAATCCCTGCTTCTTCGGCATACCAAACTGGATCATGCTTGATGGCATTGGCGACGTAGAGGTCAATCAAGCATGGCATCACACCAGCCTCGACAGCGGCATCGTACGCCATCCGGCGGCCGATAGCTTCTACGAACGGTTGGCACCGTGGTAGGATCTGTCGGTTGACTTCTTCGTTACGGTGGTCAGCGAAGCCGAGGACAAGGGACTGAAGCTCCTCAAAAGTGGATTGCTCATATCGTGCGAGCAAGCTTGTTGGGTTAGTGGATGCGGGCAACTCGTAACGACCAAGGAGGAGCTCAATAGTGAGTCCTGAAAGTAAAACAGGGGTTAATACCATGCAGGCCCGATGTATTCGAATTCGTACGGATAGAGAGTGCGAGGATATCTCCCTCCGCAATAGAAATGCCGCGCACTTCGCTCTGTGACAGACCACTGTGAGATAGGATTCGGTAACGGGCGTTAGTTACTTACGAAGATGCGAGACATGGCGTTGACCTCAAAAAGTCCCTGTGCACCACACCGATCTGAGATAGCGATGTTCGCTGTTTGGGAGTGTTGTATAACTGTTGCCTTTGCACATGCAGCGATACCATGGCGAACGCGATCTTCCAGACTCGTGTCGCAAAACCTGGCTATGGCCCAGTGAGAGAATGCTTCATTGACATATACTTGAGAAATTGCAGTGAGAATCGGTATTTGCTGGGTACGAAATTGTATAATTGGAACTTGCTGCCCTTTCCGGTCGGACACTGTCCGGCGAACACTGTACCGTGCACCGATAGCACAAGAAAGCTTCGCCCCGCTTAGGGCCGCGATTCCCAGGGAAAGCGATCCGACGGCCACCCTCCAGATCACGTTCGAGAAATCGGATTGTTGATTGTCGGCCTTATCGATTGGACCCAGGAGGGCGTTTGCAGGGAGCCGAAGACGATTAAAATATGTCAAGGAATGATTGACAGGATTAGTTCCACCGCGTGGCGGAAGGAGTCTGTGTATCTGTCAGCTCTCGCATTGTCATCGCAGTCAGGTACGATTGACATTACCTTGCAGACACACCAGGGCACATATTCGTCCCGTCATTCAGATCAACGATAAACGGCCGTATACCATGGAAAACATTGTTGACTATCAATCGTGCGAATACAACGGCAACACACGGAGTCCCTACAGGGATGGTAGGGGGCATGAATCTGAAGTGACTGAATGAGCGAACCTAATTTATGTATGTGGAATCATACTCACTTAGCAGCTTGTGATCGAGGCGTATGGAGAAGGAATTCTCCAGTCGGAAGCATGGTAGCCGTAGTCTCCAAATTCTGTGCGTCTATGCCATGTCCGAGCTCGGTCAACATGAACTGGCCGAGTTTACGGAACTTGAGGAGATCATCGATGAGGGGGCTGAGATCGGGCCGACTGTTGAGGTAGTGGGCCAATGTGCCGAGAACGAGGTTATATTGAATGGTTAGAAGAGTGGTAGCTGCACAATCGATTGTTACTATAGGGTCCGAATGACATTCCCAAAAAGCCGGTCGAAGTTCAGCAATATCTTGAATGGAGATGTCTGTGCACGTTCACAGACCCCAAGTTAGGAATTGCACTCCACTGGGGTGTCGTTAGCTTACCGAATGCCAATCCTATTGCCTTCGCGCGCTCGTAGGATAGACTGGCACGGTCTGTCGTTGAAAGAAAGGGTGATGACTTTCTGAAAGCAGGGGCATTAACAAGGGAGAGCGTGGGGTGAACCATGACTACACTGACGGACTAATCATAGCTCTGGGCTTGTTTTATAGGTCGGCTAGTTAACGGAGTTGAATTGGGACACCTGTTGGCAGTCTTGAGACTCCGGAATCTCAAGGTTTCCGCACCGAATTATGCTAGGCGGGCTTTCGAGTCGCAAAACCTTCCACTGGAAATCTGTCATCGCCCACTTGACACCTCATCGTTGTTGGTCCGTAAACTTTCTGGCAGCGGTTAAATCAATCGCTCGATCTAATGCCGCGGCGTGAACGTCGGAACAACGCATCGATAAGCTTACCCAGACTGTGGCGATCGAGTGACAAAGTGCCACTAGGCTCATCTGCAAATTTCTAAGTGCTCACCGAATGCTATACGCGTGGCAAAGTGCCATATGTGTCTACTCAGACGGCATGGTAGGCTTTGTGTGGGCCTTCGAGGAGCCGTCAAGGGAGAATGTTTACTGGTTTCAAGATAGTGTGTCCGACTGTGTCGTAATGCTTGTACATTGACACACTAAGTGCTGTGCATTCATGGCGTGTTCATCGGAAAGTCTAAACATGAGGCAGAGGATGGCTAAATATTATAGGCGAGTACAGTCGACTCTGTTATAACCCATACTCTGTGATAACACATAGGATTTTGGGTTTCCCGAGTTGGTTGGCAGGGATAACCCATATGATTTTTTGACTGTCATAACCCATAAATATACTTACATAACGTGGAACCTCTACCAAATTAGGCAACTTTGGTGTCAAATTATCGTTTTTTGCCCGTCTCACGTGCCATGATAACCCAAATCAAGGTACCACACCTTCATTCAAAGTTGTAGACAGAGTCACTAACGTTGTCCAAACCTCATAATGTATATTGATCAATCCTGAGATGGGCATCAGAATGCACTTGAGACATATCATACAACTTATTTGGCCACTGAGAGCAATTTTATCACTCATGTATGGGATTTGTGTTCAAGAAATGACTGTTTTCAAGGTAAAATCTTTGTAAAATACTGGTTTGGGTTCTCTGCCGGTGATGCCATAAGCAGTTGACAAGCCATACTCTGTGATAACCCATACCCTAGGTGCTATCCCGAACGGTATGGGTTATGACAGAGTCGACTGTAGTCTCAGTAGCAGTCAATGCCCTCATACCCCCATAATGCGTCTTCAGGGCTGCACTGATAGGTTTGCCCTCCGCTTCACTCCCTATCGGTTGACATTCTAGGGTCGCCTTTCGCAATGGCTATTACGACATGCTCCCGCGCTCCAAGTTTTCGGCTATACCAACAACACCTGCTCTCCCTCTCCACCGTTGGCCTCGCTCCCGCCCTCCAACAGCCATGACGTTCAACTCGTTCTTGAAGATAAAAAGCTGGCTCGACCACAGATCTTCTGCATCGAAAAGTACAGTTTTATTCGAGTCCAGCCTTCGAACTTAAACTACCGTTGAAGACATGACATACCAACCATACCAAAGCGAGCTCACTTATGCACTGGACATGTCCAGAGTGACGATCAGAAGACCTGCAGATGCTCCGACGGTACCCCAAGTATGTTTTCCGCTCGAATATTCTTCGCTGGATTTTCACACTTGGACTACATCGCAGGCAGACATAGGCAGCTTAGAGCGCCGCCTCTGCTTCATGTCGTGCCAGTGGTTGGACAGTGGCGCTGGGCCCTGTGGGCTCCGTATCTCATGCCAAGAGGTAACGGACCGTCTCAAAGACGCTACCCATGTCGCCAAGGAAGTGAAGGAGAAGGATAATGTCGCTTGCCGGTGGAAAGGGTGTGGTGCTGAGCTAATGTGCCATAATTTGGTCCGTCACCATAAAGAGCGCCATTGGCACCGTTATAGAGACGACAAAAAGCACTGAGCCGAGCCGAGCCGAGAGACGAGAAAGAGCACCTTGGTGCTTTAAAAATTGATGTATGCAACCAAGTTCCATTTGTTTTTACAAGGGATCTTGGTCCCATGATTTCCGTTCTCGCATTCTGTCTTTCTGTACGCTTTATGCTTTCTTTTTAGCTATCATCGCAAGTCATCTCACACACGTATGTTACCTAGTGGATCACATATTTACAACACTCGTCACAATATCGATGTCAATGTTCATATCATTGTCATGATCGAAAGAAGGTTAGGTATATCAGCGGAGAGTTTTCTATAGCCATCTAATCTGATGAATGGATTCGCTCGATCTTGACACAAGCATTGCTACTCCTCCCCATACCCTCTCGTGCTTTACCTTGCACAACTGGATATCGGAAGTAGTCTCCCTGGGGACCTATTTTGTGATTCCCCTGAAGATAGATCAACTTGAGAATAAAATGATGAGATGACGTCAGGAACCGAGGTCAAGAAGGAACCGAGGAACAACACGTGGGTCTTACCTTCTGTAGGAGCAAACTTTGAAATGCCCACACCTTTCTCATCGCGTAGATCAAGAGATATCAAAAAGTTTTAGTCGACTGTTAATAGAAGACACGGTAAAGTTTCCAAGAAGAAAGTCGATACTGTACATGCTCGGCATCTCAGCACCAAGGCCGTAAGGACTTGAGGTATGTCGGTATTTCGTAAACGATCTTTTTGGTCTGGAGATTCAGAGGGGGGGAGTTAGTCTCCTTTCAGACGCGGAGACTGGCGAATACTGAGAAGTTCGCACCTGCAAGGTGACGGTTTAGGGTTGAAAATCAAAGAAGACAGAAGAACATACCAGCGAAATGATCAAGATGCCCTCCGTTCAGGCTCGCTGTCCATTGGTGTAAGGCAATGGGCGATCCTCACTCAGACTAGCGAAGATTTGGCAAAGACGCCCACAGGTACCAGCTGTCGGAGATAATAGTCTGGTGCCTCCACACTGTGCGAGGGACTCAGAGAAGTCACAATCGAGGATTCGCGGAACTACGACTAGACGACCGCTTGAGCTGCTTCACGGGTGCTACTACTCGTAGCAGGGCCCAGAGTCACTAGTACTAGTTCCATTCAATTGCCACGTTGTTCTGCGTGTCTTCACCTCTTTCGGGGTGTTGTGTCGGCAACTTGAAGTGATTCAAGTCGTTATTTCCGCTCCAAGCACCGACAACTGCTGTCTCCAGTACGGTCGACCTGGAAAAAGTTCAGTATACACACACCGACCATGACACCCGCGCAATTTGTGGTTGCCTCCGATTGTCGAACGAGGACGTAATCCAGGTCCGCTACTGCAATTCAACTCATTTCGGACATCTCTCCATTATTGCACAATGGAGGCTAATACTCCCATTCCAACCTTGCTTGCATGCCCATTCGGTATCATTCCCACTGGAACCCAATCAAGTCCCTGCCAGTGGAGCCATTGGTGCGTGCCAAAGCTCTCCCAACATTTCTGTCCTGCTTCGCAAATATTGTCAGGGTCTCCTGCAACACATGCCAGGGTTCACTGTATGGGGTTAAGATGAATGTTTGGCAGGTCCATTCCATTTTTGACTGAACTTGGTAGCGGTGGGTTTATTGCGTTTAACTTGGTACCATCTGTCTGAAAATGTACTTTGGAGAATATTCAACAGCAAACTAGTCAACTGGGACGGGCACGGCGGCTTCAGTAGAACAGTGAGTGTCAGGATTGGTGATGTCAGACTGTCGATACAAGAGGCTCGCACTTAGTGAGGGTCCCTTTTCTCTTCAAATGCTTTGCCAACTCCGATTCACGCCAGCGCGGCCGACACATCCGATTTGTGCGGGCAGGACAAACGGTTATCCTACTACTTACCCTCTGCCGAACCCACGGAGTCGGAACGGGACAGTGTTTGCAGGTTGGCGGCACCTGTACTCATTGCCCGCCTTTTCCATCGCGTTCAAACAAGTTTGTTTGCTAGATTCTCCGACAGGTTACGTGCTTCCCGCATGTCACCCACCCCGCAATCTCACATGCCTGCACTTGATCGTGAATGGACTTGTGCATTCACGTTGACGCTGGCGTGTGAGTCTTCACAGATGTAACCCTGAAGGCATACCCGCGCGTATCGTGTTGCTGTTTGGTCCTGAGGCCATGGCTCAGACCAGCTGCTTGGGCCACTCCAGGCACTCAAAGCACTCAAAGCCGTGTTGATCGTTGATCCTCCAAAGGCTGGTGCCGGGCCAAGCACGGCCTAAACG
>JBBPJZ010000758.1:0-13879 GCA_038089015.1 Chalciporus aff. trinitensis | reverse complement strand
ACAACAGCAACAATGACAACAATAGATTTCAAGTCAAGTTTCATGATGATATTGGAGCTGGGGGTAAGACTCGCAAGGGATGTGGGAGGTGTGAGATAGGAGAACGAAAGAGAGCAGAGCAGAGTGCTGGAGAAATGTCCGTGGAACTCTCCAGTTCATATACCTCCCCAGACCCCCTTTTTCGGCGGGCGACAACCAGGATCATGGGGAACTCGTGTTCTACAGCAGGTAGGTTCATTGTAGGTCCACCTATCAGCTGCTGAGTGGAATTTGAATTCTTTTCGGGGGCAACGAGGATATCATTTACGTAGAAGATGAGAACGTGGGATCACATTGCGGCATTGATCATTGTTTGGACAGGGCATTGGACGATTCTGACTCATGATGTTCTCATTTGGTTCTTTGTTGGTCTACGTGAGGTTGCGTTCCGGGCATGAGGCCTTGATGTTCGATTCAGAGGCATAAGCGCGGCGCTGCGGCGGAGAGGATAAGTCAAATAAAATAGCAGTTTGTTGTTGGGTCTGAGTCAACGGTGTCGAGTTGTTCCGTCGGCGGCGTTCCTTATTGAATTCGAACAGAATCCGGAGGTTCTATGAGTTCTTGTGCATCCAGAATAGCGAACTGCGAAGTACGAAATATTTGGCGATCTGTAACTACTTGAAACACAATCCGCATCAGATAACACATAGAAAATACCGCTCAAGCCCCTCACCTTCTGTCTCCTCGGACCTCGTCCTTTATATCTCCCCGGTCTTCTCATCTACTTCACCTTCCTCGATGTCCTTGGGTTCATCGGATTTGGATCCTTCCTCGTCTTGAGGTAATCCTACTTGGGTTTCGGTCACTATTTTAGTGGGTGTAGGTTGATCTTCCCGTCCTCCGATTCTATATGCACTGTAGGAACCTAAATCTTATCTGTGCGTCCAGGTAGTTATCACACCACCCTTCATTTTCCTGTTGCTTTGAAGTAACACGATGCTCTGAAACGCCTTCAAAAGCACGGGATGCCCCTGTAGGTATTGGCAAGTTTCCGCATGAGGCCAGCTACACAGATACGCAAGCAGCGACCCGTGACGTTCCGAGAAGTGGGGGCTCCGAGGTCGACGAAAATGGTTATGTATGTAAGGCGGGTCCTTTCCCTTGGAGCATTTTTCAATAACCGTATAGCCACCTTTGGATTCGTGTTGCGATTGTCGATCCTTGTCCAATATGACATCTAATTCGGTGCGCAGGTACATCATCTACACTTTTAAAATAGGTCGGGAATATGTTAGGATCATTTCGTCGAGGCGAGGCTTATTGTGACAACACTGTACTCAGGTTGCGATTATTCGCTTGAAGTGGTGATGTGTTCAGTCACCCAAGCTATAGAAAAATATATTAGCTTCAGACAGGTGGTATTAAGCAGAAAAGAACCACGAACGTCGGTTTATTTTTGGTGCATGGAAGCAGTACATCTATTGAGATCCGATGAGAGAAGTTTGATATAATATAGCAGCCGAAAAGTCTGCTGCTTTCCAAACACTTGTAGAGATCGTTGAGGGCTGCCCCGGAAAACGGCCCACGAGAGGGTCTCCTCACGGGTCTAAGTTCACCTACACGCAATATTCCTGTTTAATAACCACTCTAAACAACTCTAAACCTACGGGAGTGCACCAGAATGACCCAGGTAGCAGGGGTAAATCTCCTACAGAAGGATTGTTTGTAGGGTGTACATATCATGAAGCATGATCACGTCCAGAGTCAAAGGTGACTCACCTAGAGGGACGAACCAAGTAATTTGATGGATTGACATTGCTGGGTCTCCTATAATTTCTGGGACCTTGGCAAGGAACTGGCAAGTTTCCGCGTTCAACAGGCAATACCAACGTCCTTGCATGCACCTCCACCTCCGGTTTATCGCTCTTCCCAGGTGGAGATACAGCACACAACGTCAATGCGTTGTGTATCGTGAAATATACACACGCGAATGGAGGTTTTAATTATGCAAGGTCTAGAACTGGCACGGAGAGAAATAAGGGGGACAACATGTTTCCCTGGTCCTGCTTTGCGGCCTCAAATCAAGGCCTCATAATCTGATATGTACTAACACACTAAGGGGACATAATACATTCATGGGTACGACTACGTACAGCCAGTGTACTCATCCTACTGGGAGCATACAAACACATCACTACGACATACATGCAGGATCTCTGTCTCGAGAGTCAATCGGGACAGTGAACAGCAGAGAAGGACACGACATCAAGTATCTACCGTAACAACACACTGTATCAGTCTGTCATGTGAACATAACAAGTACGAAGGCTTACCGACAAGGAGATAACATGAGGGGGTTAGACTTAGGGTGTAGGGGCAGTAAGCGCCGCAACTGCACAAGCTGCCATACAAGTGCCCAACCCAGCGTTGCACGCCAAGATGACAGGAGGTGCAATTGGAATGGCGACACCAAAAGTAAACCCAGCAGCGGAGTAACAAGCAACGGCGAGCGCGTTGCAACCTACCGTGTAAAGACCAGAATAGCGAATTAGGATATGACAAGACAAGGACATCAACTGGCGAGTGGTGAGCAACAGGGAGACTCACCCGTTTGGCAAATGGCATAGGCAAGGGGACCTGCTACGACAACAGGGGCTGCGGAAGCAACAATAGCAACAGCAAGCATGGATTTGATGTTCATGATGATATCGGAGCCAGGGGGAGACCCGGAAGAGATGTGGGAGATGCGAGGTAGGGTAGTGAACGAGACAAGAGCAAGTGCTGGGGAGATGTTCATTGAGCCCTCCGGTTCATATACCTCCGCGGACTCCCTTTTTCAGCGGGCGACAACCAAGGCCATGGGGTACCCTAGGCCTGGTCTAGAGCAAGTAGGTCCACTGTAAGTCCACCTACTGTATCAGTTCACGAGTAAATTCGAATTTTGTTATGGGCGGTAGCGAGGATGGTATCATGTACGTAGACGTGACATCACGCTGCGGCGCTGATCGTTGTTTGGATAAGGGATTGGATGATCCGGTTCTGACTCACAATGTTCTCATTTGATTCTTTGTTGGTCTAAATGGGATTGACTTCAGGGTGCGTTCTAGGCACGAGGCCCAAGCATAAACGCAGCGTTGCGGCGGCGTAGAGGATAAGACAAATCCTCCAGAACCAAAAAGAGATGTTGGTAACCTGAGTTTGTTGTCGTGAATCCGAGCCAACGGTGTCAAGTTCTTCCGTTTGCAGTGAGGCCCAACGTGTCCCAGCGTCACCTCTAGTCCGAACCTTTGTCCAACCACTGAGGTGCGCAATTTCAGTTGGGTGAATACCAGTGAGCGGGGGTCTGATGGAAACAAAGGCAAGCCAGTGAGAAGGCGCAATGTGGCGGACCATGATTTGGTTAATGTGACGGTTCGGTCGGATGAAAGAAATGTCGCGTGCATGGGGGACGAAGACCCCTTTCCCACCGATCGGCGTTGTTGAGGCCATGTTTAGCGATGTGGTTGGGACCGTTGGGGTACCAATTAAATATCTTTGCATACCCTTCAAATCAATATACTATTCATACCAAATCCCCTTAACAGACCTCACTTCGTTCGTTGCCTCAGCCTGCTCGCAACAAACGATCCACCTTGCCGTCAAGTGGATGGTGTTCAATACAGTACATTGGGAGTCAACCATTTGATTTGGGGAAAACAGGGCAAGGATAATCCGCTCCAACAGTGATGCCCACTGGTGTCCACGCCTAGTGTTACATGTTAATTCCAAGATCCTGTGCAATAATCATTGCAGCTTTCTCTCCGATCAGCAATGCAGTGGAGTACGTGTTCTGGTAAAAAAAAAAAGATCAGTCCTAGCACTTGGAACGTGTCCAAAGCCTATACGTACGTTGCCAACGTTGGCCGGACAGATCGACAAGTCTGAGAACAAGACTTTTAGCCAGACAATAGAGAGGCTATTACCTACGTACCAGCGACCTTTAGACCCTGGACCCCATGCACGTTGAGACGCGCATCGACGACTCCTCCGTCCTCGCGCGGTTTCATTGCGCACGTCCCCAACTATAGAAAGGTGGTTATTATTGTATCCCAAGATTTTTGTTAGAATGCTCACCGAATGCCATGACGTTTGTACTACACAACACGGAGAAATATCAATGGAGAGGGATGAGATATTATCCAGGAAGATCAACGTACCATTTTGGCGATGGAATGCCTCGATTGCCAGATCGTCTTCGGCAGAGTACACGATATCAGGCGTGTTCGTCGGAACAGGGCCCTCTGCCTCTCTGCAAGCAGCGTCGCTACCGGGCGCAAACTGAGGATGCAACATAGGAATCTCTCCCCTGTACGAGGGCATACGTCTGGCAAGTTCACGTGTCTTCTTGTACGCGAAGGTGCAAGGTGCAACATCACTTGACCTAGTAACAATTGACCCCATCAGCAGGATACAAATTAACGACTTGAACCGAGAACATACTTGGACAGGAAGCCTGCGTCAAACTCCAAAGGTGCATTTGCATTGTCTCCAGAAGTGATATGAACACTTCCAATCGATTCCGGGTATAACTTTAATTATAAGTGTCAGCTCAGGCAGGAATCAAGTCAACGGCGTGACTCTTACGAAGTAGTACGCCATGGCCAACCGTTTTTGAATCGGAGAGATGTCTATGCTTATGGGGAAACTGACAAAAGGCATCAGTCGTGTTGATTCCATCATCGGCTAGAACTTACCCTGCTATCGGTGCGAGGATTGCCAACGGCTTGTCAGGGTTATCCCGGAAGAACGTTTCCCATCTCGACTGGAATGAAGGCCCCATGGATGCAAGTTCCGCTGGGGTCGGTCGCACCTTCGCTATTGCTTCAAACCCACTAGGATAAGATGGCTTCAGCAGCTATATTATCGGAGAATCGAACAGACGAACTTTGTGGCAATCTTGCCTGTACCGTCAGTTTCCCATTCCTTCGAGTATTCTATTGGTGTGTTAAAATGTTATTCCCCACGGGTGATGAAGAGGTTCACTTGACAAACTCTGAGGATCTCCCCAAATATCATCCATAGTCTCAATGTCGGTGGCTAGGTAAACTGTCACGCACGAGATGTGGTCTAAGAATAGCATGAGCCCAATGCCGGCGGAATAACATAAGACCACACACCCTGGTAGTTTTCTCCGACACCGGGGAGCTCCACGTTAATAGGAACGTTGTGCTTCTCTAAAACGGACTTTGCCCCAATTCCGGACCTTTCCAAGATTGCCGGTGAGCCAAATGCACCAGCTGAAACTACCACTAATTTCGATGCCCTCGCCGTGATAAACCCGCAATCAGCATTTGGGTTGGATATCGCATCGTCTGTATATTCAATCCCGACCGCACGTCCGTTCCTATAAGTAGGTCCAAGTGAGTCCATTGTGTAGAATCATCCCTGAGCCATCTTACTCGATGATGACACGCTTGACCCGTTTCCCAACCAGGATCTGCAAATTCGGATTCTCCGAATGCGGGTAGAGGTATACAGAAGCAGCGTCGCAGCGTCTTCCAGTATTTGGATCGACATACCTAGAGATACATCGGTCAGTGTGACGAGCAATCGGCATCTAGTTAGAAATTCTCACTTGAATAGAGGCTGGAGGTTGAAGAAGAACGGGGTTATTGTTGTTGCATATAACTCCAATACGAAGCACGCACACTATACGCATCCGCAGTTTGAAAATCATTGATATCATGAACTTGTGGGCGATGGGGATCGTATTCCTTAGCCGTTTCCAAGAACTGTCGTCCAACATCAAGGTCAATACCGCCTGCAGAGATCTTGACGGGTCCAGAGTATCCATGAGTAGGCAGGTCTGCCGTGGGCGTAAATGTCTCGATCTGCAAATCGTTCCGGATACTGTTTGATCAGCTATTCAAGTACGGTTTGATATATAAGGTTTTACCTTTTTGATCAATGGAAGGAGATCGCCCCAACTCCAGCCTTCGTTACCCAGCTTGGCCCAGTCGTCGTAGTCAGACGCCGAACCGCGCGCGTACAACATGACTGCATAACATGACGAGGTGAAGATAAGGGATAGGAAACGAGCGGAGCAACTTACAATTGATAGCGGATCCACCGCCCACGCATCGACCACACGGCACAATAGCACTGCGCCCATTCAAATGTTCGTTAGGCGTTGCAACATGGAAAGAGGCAGTAGAGCTTGTTGGGGCGAGATTCTCAAAGTATCGACAGGGCTGGACATTGATCGGAACATCGCGAGTGTGTGGGCCACTCTCTACGACAAGGATCTTCAGAGACGGGTCTGCGGCGCGCAGACGCCCAGCGACAACGCATGCGGTCGTCCCTCCTGTTGATACGTTAGTGAGAAGCAGTGCCACGACAGCCATCGCGCGGACAGCTCACCTCCAGCAAAAATGATATCAAAGTTGGAAGCCATCGATCAACGTGCAAGGAGACTGGGCCGAAAAGTGGGGGTTGACGATTTACGTTCGAGCGATACAATGCGGAAACAGTTGTTATGGTTGCCTAAGAAGTACCCAATGCACCCCGGACGATGGTTATGAATCAGCTGCTGTGGGCAAGGGATGGGTACCCGCGTCTTCCGAGTGGGCCTGCGCGTGTTGATACGAAGTTACAGACTCCCCAGTTGGCGCCATCATTCCACCTTGGCGATCAACTCGTTGAAACACGGGAAGCACCGTACGGCAGAGTATGACAGGCACGAGCAGATATCATGATGCAAATACTGATGAGTGCGTGATTAGTAATATACAGAAAATGCGCAAAACCCTACATGATGGGCTGGGGCAGGTTGCTGCAAGCGCAGTCATGTCACACTTCGTCAATGACCTGACGTTCCAAGTTCCAGCTCGAAATCTGTTGCAAGTAAATGGGATGTGCTTGATTTCGCGGATGCTGGTAGGTATTTGTTGTCGGGTTCATCCTCGCTCCTATCATAGAGCGTGACAAAGGTATTATAATATCAGTACGTTTTTTCAGCTGCCAAACAAAACTAAATAATCTGCCTAGCCTCCTCCAAAGAAAACCACGACTGAACACTATTTATGCAAACGACTGTAGTACTCATCTCAGTCCAGGTCTTCGGTGGTGTTGCAGTGTTTCAAGCTGCAACTTTTTTGGAAAAACTGAAACTGAAACACGTATACACCCGACGAAACATGTAAACACGCACGCAAGAACATATGAGTCACATGGGCTTTCTACTTCCTTCTAAGTATTACGAAGTACACCAGACCTGACAAGGATTTTGCCTCCGACTTCGGAGTATGCCGACTAAAGAAATGGTGCCCTAGAGCGTCTGAGAACGAGACTAACTTAGTATGATCGCGGGTGCCATACAAGTTCCGTTCAAAGTCATGGGCTGTTTTCAGTGGCGCCCATCTGAATCTGACCATGTATCCGCAGAGACTCGGTCCCTCGGAATTGGGAATGGGATTCATGGGATTCATGGGCGACTCTGAATATAGTTCTGTGGTCACCATGTTCGACTTAGGGGTGCAGATGTAGATAAGAATGAGAAATACTTTTATCTATGGGTGGCAAAAGTGTACATACTACAGGGTTGGGGTATTATAGACCAGAGATAGGACTGAAGGAATTCGCCTGAAATACAGAAGTAATAGTAGTCCAGCATAGCACCAAATCTAATCCCAAGACAGGACCTTACATAATGAAGATCTCCTTCTCCTTCTCCTTCTCTGTCAGCTTGCATTTGATGATGCACTGGGTGGAGAATGACACTGTAAACAACTTGGTATATGCTTGGAGGCTGACATGGCTCCTGGCCTCCTGAACAGCAATCCCATAGTGAAATGGTTTGTCCTCCTTAGACCTGCACATGAGTATGGTGAGTGTTATGCTTGCCCTGGGTAAGGGGAGAGCATAGATGCAAAGTCTGGGATGGAGACTGTTGGGATGCTCTCTAGGGAAATCCTAGAAGTGTGGTTGAGGTTTTTTGAGAGAGTTGTGCAAGGGATGTCCTGACAACTAACAGTGCTTTACTTGAAGTGAAGCAATGACTCAAGAGATTCAAGGATTCTGAGGAGTTCAAGGGCTAGATTGCATAGGTCTAGCTTAAGGTACATAAGAGCAACAGAGAAGGTTTATATACCAAAGGGAAAGAAGGTCATAGGATGTGAAAGAATAAAGACAAGTCATGGCTACACAGGATGACTAAAGGGACTACATCAGTAAATTGGTCAACGTCTAATTCATGCTAATTCAGCTTAGCGAGCTTGTGAGAGCCCGGTTAGCCTCGGTTAGCCCTCGGTTAGCCAAATTAGCACAAATAAGACAGAATAAGACATTGACTAATTTACTGATGTAGTCAGAGCAATTTTGGAAGAAAGGAGTTAGTCATCATAATGTAGGAAGTGTCTGTAAGAAGCAATGACTAATAAAAGTACAAGTAATGACCATTTGTCAAGATAGGAACATAGAGAAAGAGAAGAAGAAAGAAAGCCTACTAAGGCAAGTTGTAACAGTGAGCTCCTTACCAAAGCAATTGGGATCTCCAAGTCTGTTGGGTGGTGTGCCCCCAGGTTCATGTCTGCCAGGTGGTCCAACCTCCAACAAGAGTCTGACCTCCTTGACATCCATTTCACCCTGGCAAAGTGCCACCTCTTGCTCCATCTTGAGAGCCTCCCAGTTCACACCTGGGCTCCTGATAGGTCTGCCAATCATTTGCTTTTATATATTGTGGAAATGCACTTGTGAGAAATCACCAGGGATCTTAAAGACCTTGGTCAACAATGCAAGAGAGGGCTAGTGGTCTCAAAGAGGCTCTGCAGTATCTTCCAATGTAGGTAGGGGGACAATGACCTCCCTCAATGGCATCCGTCACCTTTGTGGTGACACTAGGTGAACTTTTGTTGTCATTGACAATGACTTCTGCATTGGTCCCATAATAAACATCTACTGTAACTGACAACTTTGCCTAATAGTTCTAAGGGGAACAATATCTCCCTGAACTATAGGACTCAAATGAGATAATGTGGTAGAAGGAATAGATGGTTTGGTGACCGAGTACATATTGTAATACTTGCCAGGGAAAGCTGAAAGCTTATACCACTCCACATACACCAGTGGTTCCTTTGGCCAAGTGGAGGGTGCTGGTCTTAAAAGAGAGAGTGATGAAGAAAGCTTAAAAATGACTTTCATTGAAGGGGTTGAGTAGGGAGTGCATGGTGGAATAGAGACAAGAAAGATAACAAAGAATACTGCAATTGGAACTGGTCATAGACTCTCTCTGAAACTAAAGGCAAAACAAATCTCATTCATTTGTTACATCCAAGGCCACAGGAAGGCAGAATAGTAATGTGCCACACAGTGGCGAGTATAGTCCAATGATGGCAAAACATAGTAAAGCATATCAGGAATGGCAGTGCATAATGAGTCAAAGGAGAGCAAGATACCATAACTGCAGGAATGACACAAAAATATAGTCCAAAAGACAAACAAAGGAAATGACCACAGGGAGGTAAAGCACAGTGACCAACAGGATGCATGAAGACAGGCACTGAAGGTAAGAAAAATATTAGGCCGGTCCTACGAATGCAATTGATCCACATACCCTTCATATTTATACCTTGCACTTCTTGCTACGCAATTGCTCTGCAGTTCCCCTTTAATGCTTCGACCCACCAGAAGCTTTCCCCCTGGACTGCTTACCATCCAGCAATGAGATGGAGAGGCCCTGAACTCCCCCTTCCTCCAATAATTGGCTGTAGCGTTGTCGTGCCTCTGCAATGTCCGCAGGCCTTGCATGGTCTTTGGTTGGTTCAATGCCATCACGCATCTTCTGTAAGATATTGACAAACTCCAGATGGGTGATTGTTTGTGTGGTGTTGCGCTTGAAGAAGTGACCATGCAGCTCCTTCAATCCTGTTAGGAATTGTAGGCCGGATTCTGCAAAGTATGGGGAAAGGGAGTCGATCATCCATTCTTGAGATAGGTGCCGTTTAAACGCGGAGATGGTGCCAGGACTAATGGTGTGCACTCCAGGAGTAGCCCATATCTGGACTCTGTACCCGCCATCCGCAGGCAGCCGACATGTTGAGTCCCGGATCGTAACAGTGCTTTGCTTTAGCACGGTTTGCATAGTAGTGGCGATGTGAGAAGTGGTGGAAGTAGGTGGCAGGGGAGCGTCAGATGCACTGTCCGCATCACCAGTCTTCTGCTGGTCATACAACTTCTTCCATGCAAAGCCATCTTGACAAGGGTCAACAAGAGCTGTTTGTGAGGAATCTTCTACTTCATCTAGCCACTTGCGGCGTTGGTAGAAAGGTCCATTGATGTTAACACAGAAGATCCAGAGGAGCCAAAAAAATGATTCAAGGTCATGATGAACTTCATGGCATACTCTCCCTGCCTGGCCTTCATCAGACAGGAGCTCATAGGCCATGTATGGCAAAGTACCCTGTGTAGTCCATGTATCAGATGATATGTGACTGTGACTCTTGGTTTCAGCCTGCACTCACTGTAATCTGCCCAAGCCTCTCTTCTGGTTTCTGGAGGTCAGCAGCATACCCCCAGTCACCCAACATCCCAGCACGCTTAGGGTACCATCCTGGCAGTTGCTCCTCAGGCCAGTCAGGAATCACATGAATGGGCTCCAGGCTCTGGACCTCAAGCAGGCTGTTTGGCTCATTGATGTCGCAGTGCATAATATCCAGCCTAATGCCATTGTGGTGACCTACATTGCATCAACAATGAGTTCAAGCAGTGAAGTGGAGCAAGCTAAGCACTCACCAGCAACTATGCCCATCATACCATTCAAGAACTCCCGTCGACATGAAGACCATACAAGAGAAGTTCCACATTGTGCATACGTCACCCAAATACATTCACAAGATTCCTAATATAAAGCTGTCAGTATCATCATCTCTTTGACAGTATTGTTGATCTTACCAGAAGGAGGGGGATACACTTCCCTGCTTTGTTCTCAGCTATCTTGCTGTTAGAGAGGCACACAGGAACATCAAACCTCTTCACGATGTTTTCCGTAGTGTCTGAAGACAGTTGCTCTGAGCGATCGCCGTGATAGTACCCCCCTTGCCAAAGGTCTTGAGAGGAAAT
This sequence comes from Chalciporus aff. trinitensis, assembly GCA_038089015.1. Lineage (NCBI taxonomy): Eukaryota > Fungi > Basidiomycota > Agaricomycetes > Boletales > Boletaceae > Chalciporus > Chalciporus aff. trinitensis. Next base: position 2,806 of record JBBPJZ010000758.1, on the reverse strand, counting down.
TGGGTTGTCAGATGATGGCTGTAGAGCCTGCAGGACAACAACAATTCCTGGAAAGTTGTGCTTGTGATCCCAGTTGCAGCTGGGAGCAATGCGGGGGAAGCTGATGCAACCTTTGAAGATCTCGTATTTGTCATCTATTCCAAACACATCTACCTCTGCGCCCTGTAACGTGCGCCAGCTCTTGTTCTTCATCCTCTCTGTCATCCATGCGTGAATCTCGACGTCGGTGATGGCAGGAGGACCAAATTTGCCTTTAGCAATGTCAGTCTTGAGATCAATGTCTGCTAAAGGCCAAGAAATCTTGAGAGCAAGGTAGAAGATCTGTCAGGGAATCCCAGCCCACTGTATTTTACAGAGAAGTACCTTGGTGGATCTGCCATGTGTGGCCACACAAGCATTCAGTAACAGATTTGTCACCTCCACCGTCTCAACATCCCAAAAGAGATTCTGGATCCAGACTTGGTGTTCAAGGTATGAGAACTGGGGGCTAAAGCCGTTCCAAATGTTGTGGTCTGTAAAGCCAACCAAAACTGCTAAGAAGCGGCAGGGATCATCATCAATGTCAAAGGGTGTGGAGAATACCATGCAGCCATGGGAAAAGAAGCCGAGAGTCAACTTTCTGTCACAGAGGGAGAACGCCATGTAGAAATGGCGATCAAATTGGGTAGCGCTGGCATAGGTGGCAAGCTCTGACAGTTGGAGTTGTGCGCCCTCCACAAGATCTGTGTTGAAGGCACACTTGACCTCACAATAAGAAAGGATGTCACGGTAGCAACAGGCATTTGGGGCGTGAAGGTCAACAAGGATGATGTCAGGCTTGTGCTTGCCACCATCTATGAGGGCGTTTGCGTGCGACCGCCACTCGGTTTTCACCATCTGGAGGGGTAGTATGGCTTCAACAAGCTGTTCTTCCAATGAGTCAACAGCCATTGTACAGCCATTTCTGAATCACTGACCAGATTGAAGAAAGATGCCATGCCCTCTTCTGAATTGTGTCTAGGTGGAACAATCCACTTGTTGTCGGAACGGAATCCCCGAGCCTCAACGAGTTGAAGTGCATAATCCATAGATTGCTTGCCCTTCAGACATTGGCCAAGGGAAGGGAAGGAAATGTTGGGGAAGAAAAGTGCAGGATCACAACAATAGTTGACAAGATTCTTGTGCATATCCTGACAAATGTGCTCATCCATGGCTTTGTGGGTGTTCCTCTTGGTACCACCCTCAAAGTTTGCAAAGGAGTCAAGCTGCAGTTAAATGGATGAAAATGCTCGAAGCTAGAGGTGTTCAAATAGACAAAGCCCTCCAGCTACTGCACCTAGTGCGAAGGTAGAATGATTAGGTAATTAACATAGCCACAACACGAAATATTCCAACACTCCCCTCAAGCACAAATCTGTAGTGAGTGCAGTGTTTGCAACAAACGTAAGGAAAAGTAAACAGAAAAAGGTAAAAGAGTGTGTACCTGAATATTACCAATTAACGAATGGCATTGTTGTCTCCATGTAGCTCGCAGCATATGTGCGTAGTGGTCTCGAGGTGCTATGCCAAGGTTGTTACCTGATTTGGTAAGTCGCGACTCGGCAGCGGAAGCAGTGGTGGTAGGTTCAGGATCAAAATCTAATTCGTCCTCGATGGTGCGGTGGGTTTGGAGGGACGGTAAGACGTCGAGAGCGATGGGGAATGGATGCTGATGACAGCCCACGTGTGTGGTCGACCGACTTCAGAGTGTACCGTTGATTTGGCTCAGCTGCAGCCAGCCTGCTCGTACCGGCTCGTAGTGAGCCTCTGCTCACGTTGTATGTTGCGTCGACCGTCCCGGATCGTTCTTCAACCATTCTGGTGCGTTCCGCACCTCGTTCCGCTCGCTGATACTCCCCCTGGCCCTCGACACCTCGACTCTCGTCCTTCGGCCTCTCTCAGCCATCTCCTTGGCCCCGTCGTCCCTCAGATCGGTTCGACGTGCTCGTAGAGCATTCTTCGTCGTCTCTGGCACCCTTGCGACATTCCAGATGGTCCCATGGAGCTCGCGTTGCGACCGTGGGGCCGCACGACTCCGTTCGTGTGATCTTGCTGTTGCACCGTGAGTTTGGCGCGTTTTCATCGTCACGCTCGCTTGTTCTGGCCCGGGATGGTTCATTGGGACTGGATAGTGGTGGAGAATGGTGTGGGGAATGTTCTGGTACATCGCCATTGTCCGTCATGTCGCACTGACCGCATTTTTCGACTCCTTTCATCGATGGCCTGCAGATTTCTCTCTCCCCCTCCATCGACGCACTTCGACGCGTTTTTTCATCGTTCCATCCCTTCTGCTCGTCTCTGAGCATTCCTACATCCTCCCTATCGGTCTCCATACGTCCGCAAACGCTTGCGATGTGTTCGTGCTGTTTGGGATCGACTTCCCCCCTGGATCCACCTGGACGGGGTTCAGCTCGTCTCGCTGGCCACTGGGCCTGGTTCCAAGTACGGTGAGTGGTTCTGATCCATCTTCATCAACATCGAACCTCCTGCAGCCTCTGTGCACCCTCTGGATGCCTCTATCCTTCGACAATCTCCTCGACCACCTTGAAAGTTCTCGCCAATTCTTGGTTTCGTCTTGGCTCCTGCAACATCTTCAGCCTTCCGTCCCGCTTCACATTGCTTCTCGCTGGCCCTGCGACCTCCATTTGGAGCCGTTTTCCTGTGACATTGGTTGTACTCATCAACTGCAGCTGTGGTGATCAAATCCAGTGTGATTGGGATTCTCTGGAGTTCGGCCAAACAAATAGTGGTGTAGATAGTCTGTTCGTAAGACTTTGGTAGCGAGAAC